>JAVFBZ010033791.1:13747-28708 GCA_032466195.1 Katharina tunicata
GTGGTCATCAACTCACCATTCGTTGTGTAAGCCACGAACAAAATTATAACACCCCTGCATGCGTCGAGTGGTTCAGGTTTTCAAGAAAACCATATGGCGTTGTTATCTCATGTTTTTTTATAGTGAGTTCAAATATTGGTTTGAAAATGGTAGTCTTCTTTCGAATATACATCATATATTTTTATCTTGTTACGGTTTGGCGTCTTGAGCTCTAGCACATTTTGCAGTGCTTAAAATTGCAGACAGTGATTTGTGGTTGGGACAAAGAACAACATATATTTGCTTTACACAAACTTTCGTTTTATTATACAATTTGATGCAGCATAAGACTTAAAGTATACAGTTATGATAACCATTACATAAAGGTATTCAAGTAAGATGGTTGATTTGGAACTGGGCTAAAGAGAATATTTATGAGTATTGTGTCTGACCATTGTAACATAATGTCCTGTACGTCTATAACTGTAAATCTTCGATGAATTAGTCGCCTGGAATGAAAATTATGGTAGCCTAAAAATCAAACGAAACAATAACAAAAATACAATGAAAATATTTTTCTATTTCGTTTTACAAAATATTCACCGTCTCAAGCACTAACATAAATACAATTAGCAAAACTTTTGGTAAGAAAAGTGCCAATGTATTAAAAACGAATGCGGCCATAGCAAAACTTGCACTAAGGCGGAAAGAGACTATTGGCCTATTGAAAACGTTGTGTTTAACAGAGTTAACCATCTTTTCCAGGCTGAAACTGAAGCCCAAATTTGAAATTGGCAATTAACAGTGACGACACATGGCGGATAGTAAGATGCAAATCAGTATTCTGTTGCCCCTTAGCTAGATTTGATCTCGGCACAGGTAGCTTTGAGAACCACCTGCCACAAAACTTCACGAGTTGTTATATTTAACCCTGGATGCATTTTAATGGCATAATTTATGCCCATATTGAAATAGTTTTTGTGTCATTTAGAAAGTGGCCGTTAACAGTATTTTCGTTTTTTGGGATAACACTTTCTGATACTGAACAGACTCTAGTTCAGAAATTGTGTAAGCTTTATACCGTCAGAGTCATGCACGAGTCGCCGCAAAGGTCAGTCTTTAAAATTTTGGGAACTTGAATCTGTTCAGTACCAGAGAGTGTTATCCCAAAAAACAAAAATACTTTATGCCCACTTTAGTGAATAATTGTCCTAGGGTTGGGATTGTTGTAAAACATTAGCTGTAACAGGGTCAAGCGCCCATTTTATATTTGTCCCCAGACCCTAACACCAGCTTACTTGTCTTATTTTGCCTCAACATATAGCTTAAAATCATATCCCGTAATCAGGTATAATAAAACCAGCAACAATAATCTATTATAGTTTCCAAAATACAAAAATGTTATCATTTTAAAGAACAAGAGTTTACATAATTTGATCTTTTTCAGTGGTATGAAAGTCTCAGGTGTCGGGTTCTCAAAGCTGTATTAACTTTAAACCAATGTTATGATAAATCGCGCCATATAGGCGTTATGATTGTATCAACCTGGTTTATCACTTGAGCTACCCAGTCCAACATCTCGGTTATTGTCAGTGCTTTTTGAGTTTACTACAGAATGCTTTAAGACATCTAAGAGGGATCTCAAAAGAGCCATTTTTTCTTGGTGCCTCTTTTCCACAGCTGCTTCTCTCCTCTCAAACAGGGACTCCAAATAGACCTTCATTTCTAGAATGTTTGTTAGCTGATCGCAGGATGGCACTACGTTTTGGTTTTCTCTAACTGTTCTTCTGCGCTTAGCAGAGGATGGCCCGTCTGAAATGAACAGAATCATATGGGGTAATTTTCACATGGGCTGGAGTTTTATACTGTACAACAGTATATTACATGGTATATCACTCAAAGGATTGATTGATTGATTGATTGGTGTTTAACGCCGCGCTAGGATATTTCACTTATATGACGGTGCTGTGTTCCAACAGTAGACAGCGACTCTTAACACAACCATAAACTGTGTAGTCACTTTAGTGTTTTTGCTGTTGGAAAGATAATGTTCCTCCAGTGCTAAGTATGACAGCATGAATATAATCTGGAAACCTACTGCCCTTAGCCAGAGGGCCCACTCAAAGGATGAAATTGAAATGTCTGTGTTTATAGGAAACATTATCAATTTACTGTTTGTCTAATGGGTTGCTGAGACCATCAAATTGAAATTCACTAATATAATCACAACAATGTGTATTTAAATCAGAAAGTACTTAATTAAACTTTAAAACTGGTATGAAAGAACTGCAGTGCACTGGCGATAACTATGACAAATTCAAGACTCGTGCCACTATTGTATGATTGTCTTTCACCTTGCTTGTCAAGTTCACATTTACAAGTAAACAAGTTCATAGCATCCCACTGACTCATGTATGGAAATTGAATTTTTTTATCATATTCAAAATAACTACCTGGGCACGGTCTTGCTTCAATTGTCTTTTGCAGGTCTGTCTGAACACACTGATTTTGGGTAGTGTTATTTGGCACAGAGGTGGGAGGACCAGAGTCAGTTGTGATAACTGAGTCAGACTCAATACTTGTATCTAAATAAGAAAACACATCTTTCAAGTATGGCAGGCTGTCATCTGGAGGGTCTATGGGTGATGTCATCCTTCTCTTTCTTAACCGTATATATTTTTCCTTCAAGGCTTTAACTTTTAGTCTCACTTGTTCATTTGTAAAATGATGTCCATGGCTATTGATGTTTTCTGCAATTGTACTCCACTTGGTTCTATTGTATTTTCCTGGCACCACCACTTTGAGCTGCTCCATGACAAGTTTTTCTGTGTGCTCAGTCCATGTAGATTTAGGTGGGGCAACTGCAATTGAGGAAGCGTATATACATATAACAACTCAAGATCAAGATCTATCCAGAAACTTGTCTCTGAGAATTTATCTAGAACATGATGGTGATATATCGGTTTTAATTACCGTAGTCGATATCCATGTGCCAGTGTTATTACTCTTTACAAAAATATGTGCATATCAGTTACATATATCAAGGCAGCAAGTCTTTTGACAATGCTTAATGTGTTGTAGTTTTTAACTGCAAAATACTAAATGCAGACTGTAATAATAACTACTCAACTTTACATTTGTGTCATGAATTAGAAACAGTGGTATCCAGATGGCCTTCTATAATTTATAAATGAGAATTTTGGAGGCCTTATAATAACTTTTGACAACATGCAACAATGTCATATATTAACAAGTAAGTGATTTCTATGCTGATATAGGATTAAACACTGAAAGCTCCTAAGAAAGGTAAAAGTATTGATACCTCTGATCATTTCAACAGGTGGAGTTGAATAGGAATGTTCAGCAGGCACAAGAGCTTCAGGATTACTGGTTAATATTTGCCCATCTTCAGGAAAGGTTTCGATGGCATCACAAATGCCCGGCTCCTCCAGGGAGATTACGGAGGTAGAGATATCTTGTGATGTCCCCGCCACATTTCCTCTATTTTTCGTACGCTCACACCTTTCCTTGACTGTCTTAATTTTCAATCTACACTGCTCTGGTGTAAAATTGTACCCATGTCTATTGATCTTGTCTGCAATGGTTTTCCATCTGGCAGATTTGGGAAAGTTGGATGAATTCACCTTCTTAAAATGATCCACGACAAGCTTTTCTGATCGACTGTCCCAAGTTGATCTCTTTGCAGCTGAATTGGAAAATAGGATTTGTATCAATTATCAAATATATATACAAAAGAGAACTTTTGTATCAATTATAAAATACAACACTTTAACAGTAAATGGTACGGCACTTACAGTACGATTCATTAAGCAACCGAAACCAGTGGGACCAGCATGCATTGTGCAGCTGAAATTAATCGTAGACACAATTGTTTCTTGCAATCAAAGCACTGTCAAGTTCTTAAAATAACAGTGAATACAATGATAACAGGCAGTGATTTACTTGAATGT
Organism: Katharina tunicata; assembly: GCA_032466195.1. NCBI lineage: Eukaryota > Metazoa > Mollusca > Polyplacophora > Chitonida > Mopaliidae > Katharina > Katharina tunicata. The sequence goes on from JAVFBZ010033791.1 coordinate 17,698, forward strand.
TATGATTATTAAGACAGCAAATGTGGAGTTCAGAGAAAGAAATAGATACTTTGAACAGCAAAAATACTAACTATATATTTTTTTTGGCATACGATACATGCATGTGTATACATTTTTTACAATATTATTTCAACAGAGTGAGACTAAATGTAGTGTGTAGTGACTGGATTTATATTTACACCTTACAACAGTTTACCTTGTGAATCATGTGTGCTAGGGTCATGAACAACCAAAAGGTCATGTATAGTAGACTTCACAGATGCATCTGAAAAGCAACATCAAATGTATTAATACTAATATGCATACTTATTTACAAAATAACATCATGAAAAATGAGAACATTTGGTAAAAAATTACTTTAATTAATAAAAATGCAAAACATTCTGATTTTCTCTGATAAGATCTGTCATCTATCTTTTATAAAAATGATAACACTGGCTTAAGCACATCTAATGTGATACAACTGTCTGTTTGATTCGGATTTTATGTTGTACTTATAACCATACAATACATCAAGTCTACATTACTCGTATCATCCCAATGGGTGAAAGAAGCTATGTTGTTGTTAAATAAACAGTGGCAAATGAGCCCACATGGTGAGAAAATCAAGTATTCCCCACCAGGAACCTCATCTCAAATAAACCCAGTGTACAATTTTTGTTTTGAATGGGGTTTTACTCCATACTTATTTCACTCATGACAGCTTGCCATCCCACTGCTTGGGTGAATGAAATCACCCTCAAAGACAAAGACTGGACTCCAAAACAAATAAGCTTCCTGATACTCCTGGGCCAAGAAAGCACATGGGCACTAGAAGCTCTCGTAAACCATTTGCATCTGGGCATAAACTCACAGCTTGCAAATGTACAATACATCCTTATATATATAGGGACAATACATGTTGAGAAGAGAACCATATCTCAATATATATGTTGAGGGCAGAACCATATCTCAACATACATGTATCTGTTGAGAACAGAAGTTAAAGAACCATATATCAACAAATCTGTTGAGAACAGAACCATATCTCAACATTTCTGTTGAGAACAGATCTATAACTCAAGATATGTTGAGAACCTAGTGTAAATTCCCCAAGTGCTAGCCAATGAATGGAATGAATTATAACTCTATATATTTTTATCAAGAGTAATCACACTGGCACAGGGGAACTCTTTATGTACTGTATATATGTTTGAAATTAGCCCTGTGGTGGTATTTCAACTTATTCATATCCTAATTCATTTGTTTACAACCACATTGGAACAGGATTGCAGTATTTATAACTGCTATGCAACAATTTCGACTCAGTGGGGGGGGGGGGCTATTGATTTACCTGTTAAAGTGTCCTGAAGATGCTGAACCACATTATCTGGACATTGTACACCAACATACTTTCCATCCTGCTTTCTGACTTCCACATTCAGTCTGTTACAAAATACAACAAATTCTACTTTAACACAGGCCATTGGCAGAATAATATTTTCATAACAACAAAAAAACAGTGAACATTTCGTCAGCATGAAAAATATTTTAAAATCAAATAAACTATTTTAAAATAAACTAAAAGGAAGGATGTCACATCATAATTTGAAAAAGGATAGAAATTTGGGACAGATTAAATCAAACAATATGGAAGAAGATTGATTGATTGATTGATTGATTGATTGACTGACTGGGGGTTTAGGCCGTACTTACATTTAAGGTTATTTCACTTATGATGGCATGCCAGACCAATAGGTGAAAGAAACCACCCTAAGGGACTCTGGCAACATTGAAGAGTTTACAATACAGAAAACAGGACACCACAACCATTCAGCTTCTTGATGTCCTATAGCTCAGTGAGCACCAGGGCACAGGAGGCTCCTATACAACCACCCACAAGAAGAAGGATTTGCCAACTGTCCCTACTATGCAACAGAGCTATAGTACCTGTAGCCTTAAACTGGTATCCCAGACTTCCCAGTAGGCCTATAAAGGTACGGTAGTGAGTTCTAGAGAACCTAGCTAGTTCACTCCCAGCTCTTAGTACTTCAGTCACGGCAACTTCATAGCCTTATGCAAAGGAACACTAATTATAGGAATATCTTTGTAATACAGCTATAGACATCAAAAACAGTGTGTCATTATTTCAGGGTGGATTTCCATCATATCTTTTATTAAGTGCTGCCTCACCAAGACGAATAATATGTTCAGGACTGCAGACCAACTATGATTTTTTATATGGATTATTAGTTTTCCTGCAAGTTCCCTAGCTGTGTGAGGCTGAGGCATGCAGGCTAGTGTAGCTTATATTTGCTTCACATGTACAGTAGGCATGCTATAGACTGTATCCAGGTATAAAAAATTGCCATGAGACGTGAGGGTCACAAATTTCATGGAAATTATGTCATTATTGATATGAATGTTGTTCACATACATGTTATGTATATAAGGAAAATCTTGAAAACCTGTATATGCAGCATTTCAGCTTAGATCTTGCTCAGGTTGTGTATATATCTAGGTAGCCTACATATAGCCTATGTAGTTGGCATGGAATTCCCCAAAACTAGGGAAATGACCCCATTTTCAATAGGAATGTAATATTTTTGTGTCGTTAAGAAAATGACAGTTAACAGTATTTTCTTTTTGGGATAACACTCTCTGATACGGAACAGATTTTAGCCTTAAAAAAATGTGCAGTCTGAGACATTGCGGGAATCGAGCCCACGACCCTCAGAATCAGACACAGAGTCGCAAGCAGTAAATACCAGCCACCTAAACCACTCAGCCATCCGACCTTCTACAAACTTGGCTTAACGGTGGTTTTGGTGGCCGGCATTTACTGCTGGAGGCTCGGTGCCTGACTCTGAAGATCGTGCATTATGGGTTCGATTCCCGCAAAGGTCTCTCAGCCTGTAAAATTTTCTGAACTAGAATCTGTTCAGTATCAGAGAGGATCCCAAAAGAAAACGAAAATACTAGTGTCAATAGGCATGTAGTTCAGTGTAAGATAAATTAAAAAAAAAAAACAAGGTGAAACTGTTAATCTTATATCTCGTCCAGGTCTTCCATACCCGCACGAACATGACGGATCATGATGGCGTGAAGAAAAATAAATTGATAAAAGTCGTTCTATGTCTGTATTTTACATGTAGGCATCATATACGAGCCTAAGTCATATAAGTCATGTAGCCTACCATGACCAAAACTAAATGTATGTATCTCTCCGTGAGTGGGCGGACAAAAACCACTGTGCTACATGTGCAACAGGCCCTGTTTTAAAACCAAGCAGTGCCACACGGTGTTTCGCCGATTTCGTGTGCTTGAGTGGTTGCAAGCTCTACCAGAGTTGTCTCTCCTTGCCCTCACTTTTAAAAGAGACTGTAAGGAACGATAACTCTGGTACAAATTGGAGTGTTGTTGCTTTTTCCCCCCCAAACTGGCATTACGACAAGTTAAATTCTTTCCAGATAAATCGCAGATCCAGCTTCCATTAACATAAAACAATACTAAATGTACTAATATCAAAAAGTCTGCATACAAATGCAATGCATCGGTTGATAAAACAAATAAAGTATATTTGACGAAAGTTTGGCCGTCTTACCGATCGGCCATCCTGCTCCAACGACATCAAACCGGCGAATGCATAATTACGGTAATTTCCGGCGAATTGCCGTTTTCTCGCCGAGTTGACTGGCTGTCACGAAGTAGCTCGTGAATGACGTTTCTCTCTCGATAAATTGGGAATCCAGTCAATAGATTCCTTACTGCATGGACCATGGAATAGGATATTTGCCGTTCCTGGAGAAAAGGATGCAAGGTATTTTGTATGGTAACCTCACGGCCAAGTACTATATTCGAATCAAAGTGTAACGAATACTAGTCCCGCGATAATGACAATGTGTTGATTATGCTTATTCTTTTATATTTCTGTCAAGAGTAATCACTCTGGCACAGGGATATCGCGACTAATTTAAGTCGATAAATTATCTCATGTTCCAGATCAATTCTCAGTGACAAGTTTCCAGATAGACCTGAATCTCGAGTTGTTCTGGATAACCTAAAGGCGCGTCTCGAGAAAAGGCAATACATGTCACATGCAAATTGTGAAGATAAATATGTGGCGAATATGTAACACACATAGATATTAGGTACGGGTTAAAACAAACAACCTGAAAAGTGTATCGTTTAGGGTTAGTAGTAAACCCATTAGTCTACCAAATGAAGACGAGGGCAGTTAAGGGTTATATATATATATGGATTCCACATGTAGTTGACTAATAACGATACAGACCTCTGCACCTATGCTTATTCTAGATCTTAGAAATGCATTTATGATCATTCTAGATCTTAGAAAATTAATCTTAAACTTTTTTTGTTCTTTTTTCAAATAGACATTATAAGGTTTAAGACAAATGATGATCCATTATTAACTTTTATGGTTACATCTGAATGAGTTTATTCGGAGTATATTGTAAAGCAGCTCTAAGGAATAAAAGATCCACCCCTTCAAAGTGTACAGTGTACGTTGCCGATGCAATAGCGGCCAAGAGATTAACAGGTGTGCGCCGAGCCATGTTCAGACTCTAGCTCTCCTTGAAACTTGATATAAGCTTACGCATGCGCACGCAGATAGCCAGCTGTGATGTGTGTTCAATATGGTGTTGTGGTAACATTCCAATTAAATTGAAGATTAAAAGTTAAAATCAGATAGCTGAGCTGTTTGTTTCAGAATGTGTTGAGGTTAGCCCAGAGTGGTTAATCGCTTTCAATTGCACCTGTAGCAAAATGTATTGACAATTACAAAAAACAAAACCCAATCTTTTTCTAAACTAAATGTCTTCGGAGTAGCGTAGTCGGCGGGGAAAAGAAAATCTGATTTGATTGAAACACATTACATTCTATGACATTCAATTCACTTCAAATCAGATGGAATTGTGGTAACTAGTGAAATCTGAAGTTTTAGCACCATCGCCCATGTTAATTAAGTATTGAAATTTATATTTTTAACTTATTGTTCTTTCTCAGATCAGGCACTCTGCGCACAGTTTGCTTATTGAACATGATGTAAGTGTGCAAAAATGTGCAAAAACTCTTTTAAAATCACTTTTACTGCAAGACTACTTGCAGCTTAATTAAATTACTCATGTTTTGTAATTAAATTTGAAATCTGAGATGTCAATTAGGCTTTTTGTACATTTTTAACCACCACCTAAAACATCTCTAAGAAAGATAAAATAAGTGTTACAACGAACAAACTTGGCAACTAAAATGCTTTCCTACCTTTCATATCGGTTACAAAAATATTTCCCACCAACTATCATCATATTTCTTTTCTTTTTTTCGGCGAGAAAAGGCAGACATTCCCTGCCTCAAAATCTGTGTACTAGTCTACATGTTAATGCCTAACAACTTGGGTCAGTGTCCAGGAAGCTGAGGAAGTTGTGTGTTTGCTTTCTTTGCAACAGAACATTTTTGGATTATTTTTATCCTTTGTGTTGTCAATAAAAGGGAAGTGGTAAGGGAGCATATTCATGGTCATTTTTTTTCACCGAGATGAAGGATTTGGCTGTTGTAGGCGTGTGCATACACATGGAGTTGAGAAAAACCCTCATGTGTAGATCTCAGGCCTTTGTTTTTGCTATCAAGCATTATCAAAATTCAGAAAAACCTGAAGGTTTGAACCACTCAGAATACATGTATAAACAGTCACCATATACTTATTTAGCCAGAGGTTAATCAACCATGAGTGTGATAAGGTCACAGGAATACAGTAAACAAAAATTGCTCAAAACAATACAGCAAATTTAAGGTGTGAGACCAATGAGCTTTTGCACCACCCAGTGGACATTTATGTTTCCGTACCAGAACAGGTGCTTAAGGCTGGTAATAACTGCATAATAATTGTAAGAGCTGGTGGAAGCTTCCTGTGCCCTGGTGCTCTCCGAGCTAAGGGGCATCTGGAAGTCAATTTGTTGTGATAGCCAAGGAAGGTATAGTTGTGCACCTTATAAAATAAAAAAATAAATTTAAAATATAATACTAAGCTTTCTTCTACATCCAGTAGACTTCTTCAGGTGTCTTAGACACAGTTTGTTGTGGTGTCCCATCTTTCACCCTGTTAATGTCCTGTGGCGTTTGTGTTTTGCCACTTTCGTTATTGGGTTCGCACACCGTCATACATATACAAGTGAAATAACCTTGTGCTAAGCTCCACAAGCAAACAATAGCAATTGCAAGAATAGTTGGCTCTTCTTCTGTTTATACGTGCATGATTTGTCAAACATCCCGAAAGAGTGATTTAAAGCATTGGGTAATATCCTTGACTGAAGTTGTCAAAATGCATCTCACCAAATGATGTAACGATCAAATGGTAGTGAAAACCGCGCCATATATTGCTAATAGCCAATGGAGTCTATTTATGTCATTGCTCCTAGCCAATCAAGTTCTATGAATCTGGTACGAAACCAAGAAGGACAGCTCTGAAGAATTTGAGCTCAGTGGGTTGATTTCTAAAATTCCTGATATAGGAGTGGGACGGTTGTGGTGTTCTCAGCTAAAGATTATATCAAAATTATTCTCTGGAGCTGCTATCTAAGTGTCCTATAGAATGTTAGTGAAAACCGAACCACCCTCAGGTATGATTTTATGAATTTAATTTGTTTTCATTTGACCAAAAAATTTAAGATTGAGTGGAGGGATGCTTGCAAGCAGATAGAAACAAAATATCTTTCCTTCATAAGGATGTGGTAAAAAATAAATTGGTACATGTCTCTGTAGTTGATGGTCACCTTAGAGAATCAGATGGTCTTAGAAATCCATATACAGGCAACTTGACAAACACATTGGACAAAATTGACAATTCCACAGGTTTACATGGTTTATAAACATAATAAAGGCCTTGTAATCTTCAGTTTAAGACGCAGAGAACACAAAGTACTAAAAACATTCTGCACTGGAATCAAGTCAGTGTATCAAATGTTTGATTTACAATTTTTTCTCTTCTGGGTGACACATCCTACATGTATGGGTATATCTCTAATAAAAGGGACAACATGTAGTCTACCATGTTTACATTTAGTCACATTTTTATGTGTATGAATATCAAGATTATTAATGATACATTGTGTTGCAAGATTTCTTTTTTTAACGTCACAGACGCAGCCACGCAGGGGTAATTTTGCCTTGCTCTCTATCGAGCACTGGGCTGCTAAGTCCCCTTCACTGATTCTTGTAAAGGCTCGGATTGCTCTGTAGATCTTTGATATTTCAGGGATTTTTTCTGGTGGCTGCAGAGATCGCTGGTGGTTTTTAACAGGTTTCTTTCCATATTTCCACCATTCATCGGCAATACAAAGTTGCCATTGAAGTGAAATACCGTTGAGTACAACATAAATGCCAATGAAATAAATATGGGTGTTTATAAGTATTGCCTCTTATTTGAATACTGTGATAATCCACGACACTATCATGATATTAGGTAATACTTACATGTAGAACACAGTTCTCATACTATTGCGATATTGTTGTGGGCAGTGTTTTGTTAAACTTACAGATGTATTTGAATCCTCTAGTATATCAATGCAATAGACTATCAATTATTGTGTCAGTTAAGTTTCACTAACCCTGAATCACAGTTAATTAATAGCATTGTCTTACTTTGTGAAGGTAACTTCTCCATGGTCTTTAAATGCTTCAGTTGAATGTACTTTACCTAAGAAAATATTATGCCAGATGATGGCATGGTACATGTACAACTATTGCAGAACAAAAAACTATTGGTAATTGACTATTGCAACTTTTGTGATAAATCGATAGTTTAGATGTATAGTTACACCACTACAAAAAAGTACAAACATGTAAGTAAGTAAATAAATAAATAAATAAAAAGACAAACAAACAAATAAATACTCCACCGGCCACCATTAAGACTGTAACAAAAAAACAATGATTCCTTACCTATTAATTTTTTTTTTTAGCTCCTTCCCCCACTTTTTGTGAACATATTTTCTCAAATTTTCTGTGTGTAAGAACAGATATCTCAAGCCACTTGACTCTAAATCTACCTACATGTACGTGTAACATCACAGACACACTAGGTCTCCCTCCAACTAGCTGGGAAAGTGATTATATGCTTTCATTACTAATGGGATCTATTAACTTCAAGCTAATAGCTGATTTTTTACTCTTTTAGTTGCCTTCCATTTCACTGTCTTCAGGTCTTGATATTTGGCACCATTCTCCATTCTGTCTACCCACATGCATGACATGTAAAATGTCATAATGTAAAATGCATATGTAAAAAAATCAAACTTATAATTTTATAATTAATACTTTCTTAGGAAAAGACTTATCAGACCTGTCCCGAGTATGGCAAATTGGTATATTTTGAATTCCTTTTACTATTTAAACATTATCCTTCTTATCCTGACATGCATGCTTTGTATTACCCCTCTCCTATTTTCAGTTGTTGTCATTTTAAAGTTTTGCAGTGTGTTTTTTTAATTAATTTTTTAAAGTTGTTTTTATAAAGTTGATATTTATTGAATGACTTTCACTGTTGCACTCGTTTAAATTGTACTGTTTGAAATAATTTATTTAATTACTACTATTCATTCCATTGAATTAAACTTATCAATATGATTTATAATTCACACCTGTTGACAAATTGTCAGATTTCTACATACACAAGTTTTTCTGTATTTAAGTGATATATTGTTATTATAAAGTTACTGGCAAAAAATTTGCAATAATTTATTTTTATTTTGCTTGAAATAGGAGCCTTTTATAACCTATTGTGGAAATTATTGTGAAGGAAAAATTACTGTACTTTAAGTCAATATATTCGGCAACATAATATTACCCATTGTTATGCGAATATGGACAAAATATCACTACATTTTTCACTTTTAAAATTTTTTTGGCTGCATGATAATCCTTTGCTGACAAGTGCAATCTTTTTGGGAACTATATGTAGTATCTATCTCTAATTGTAATTGATCTAAAAAAAAAAAGATGAAGGATCTAGGATTTAAGCCAGGGAAACTTTCACATATAAAATTCAAATGTCTCCCATGTACTATGTAAAATGTCTTGAGTCTCCATGTTGTTTGTTGTGTATAGCAATAGTTCCATGAAATTTTGTCTGGGGTAAGATGTTCACCAAATATTCAGATCTGTGCATACATAATGTTTGCATTCTTTTATTATCATTTCAGGGAGTGATTTTCTGTATTCTCGGCCCAGCAGTAGCTCACAATGGACTGCAGCTGAGAGGGCAGATAGCGAACTAGAGCACAAAACACGCAAAGGTACTTTAGCAGATTTCTTCCCACAATAAAGCTGGCCAATGAGCTGTAATTAGGACTTGTAGACCTGTTGATCTTACGTCAGAAAGTATATAAATAAGCAATTAACAAGACTTTCATCTGGCTCCACTCAGTGGATATTATACACTCACTATTTGATCAATTTTTTTCTTTTTTAAGATTGTTTGACTTCCTTAGAAAGTTAAGGCATCAAACTAAGTATCCCACCCCAAACAACTCTGACTGGAGTGACCCATATCAATGTGTACATGTATATATCAACTGTGTCAGTGGTTGTAGTTGAGATAGATTCCCAGCCTTTACCTGGATAAAAATTTGGTCATTCTATTGCCAGCCTTTGTATCTCAGTCGGGTAGAGCGCTGACCCAAGTTAGAATCCCGGTGGAGACAAGCAAAATTTTCAAATTGCAAATTGAACAGCTTATTGGGAAAGTTGTATTTTGTTATTTATGCTTGCTATGAAAATAAAAAATATTGTGCAATGACGGCTGAATACCAAAATACTATATGGTCTCAAAATGAAAAAGTGTGCTATTGATCTGCAGCAATTGCTGAGGACCACAACAACATATAATTGCTGTTCAATAAAACATTAGTTTTCAGGGTTTTATTGATGTATATTGTATTTATTTATTATATTTATTTATTCATCACAACAGGTCTAATTAACCCACTTATATTTGAGATAAAAGATAAAAGAGACTTATAAGCATTACTTACTGAATTTCAAATTCTATTGTGTTCCTAAAGCGTTTACACTTTGCCTGACTTCAGTCATTACAACAATTGCTCTTTGCTCACCTATAACACTTTTTTAAATTTCAGTTTCTGATAAAATCTCAGAGAGTTTAAACATAGTTGCTAACGAACCTTCCCTGGCATTTTTCCGGATTCAGGAGCATGTGAGAAAATCTTTACCTCAACTTGTTGAACAAAAGGTAAGCTGTTTTCTTATACAAGACAAAGATAAGCATAGGCAAAGATTTTTCTATTACAAATTTCAAACCATCAATACATATGGCTATTACAATTTTTTTGCTAAAGGCTGAAACATAACACTAAAAGATAGAGTTGTTCATTTTGAGGCAGATGTTATTATACATGTAGGAGCTTTTGTTTTCAACCTTGTTGGATTTTTGCAATACTAATGCTACAATACTTTGGGGATGAGGCTTCCAAACTGGACTAATTTATGTCTTAACAATATGTTAATTAAATACATTTATTTACCGACTACTAAGTACCATTTATGACTCATAAGTTACAGTTGACTCAAGCAATAATTAATGAATGTTTCAAACGAAAAAATTTCACACCTTAAAATTTCCACAAAATTGCATCAATGTAGAAAGCCATCTGAGTTGTCACCCTTTGCATCACTGTTATTTTCTCAGCATGAAGTTCAAGAAATACAGCAAAGTGTCCAAGGGGCCTGTTTTGACACAGAATATGCTGCTAAGTAAGATATTATAGGTTCTATATTTTTCTCTGTATTTATTTCTATTATAATTTTGGAAGTTATTGGGCCTTCAGTTGTAAAACTACTCAATAATCAATTGTTAAAGACATAATAATCAATACTGTTCTCACAATCTGAGAATACTGACCTGGATATACAGCCAGTGGATATACCAGCCAGTGGACTATAGGCCCACTAATTCCTGACCTGAATATACCAGCCAGTGGACTATAGGCCCACTAGT
>JAVFBZ010033792.1:0-10939 GCA_032466195.1 Katharina tunicata
TTGAAACTACTTTCCACACAGGTTGAAACTACTTTCCACCCAGGTTGAAACTACTTGTCATGCAACCGTAAAAAAAAGTAGTTTCCACCTGGGTGGAAAGTACTTTCAACCTGGGTGGAAAGTACTTTCAACCTGGGTGGAAATTGCTCGACAAAAAAAAAAGTAAAAGAAAAAGAAAAAAAGTGTAATTGTAAAAGAAAATAATAATGTCCTATATGGGCCACCGTAATTTTCTTATATACATGGTGTCTTACTTAAGGGTTAAATAGCATTTAACGCATATAAGACGTTTGGAAGAAAATCAGATAGAATATATATTTTTGTCAAAAGAAATCACAAGGATATCGAATACATATAATTTGTGACATTGTTCACAGACGAACGCACAAGATCACGTGACTGAGGTCGTCACAGAGTGCTTACTTATTGTCCATGTTAACAAACTAGGTTTGTGTCAGTATGCGATCTACCTGTTGCGAGAGACCGGGCAGCGTTTGGCAGGTGTGTATATAATTTTGTTTTCTTGGCTAGATGGCGAAAGATTAGTCCAGGAAATGGACAGTTTTAGACAAAAGGATCAGACTCCTAGACATGATCGGTGTCAGATTCAGATCAAAACTTATGAACTCGTAGATTAAATTTACACAAGCGCAGTCTGACCAGGTTATTGTCGTAGATTGAATCACCTACAGCTTCTCCACCTCCCATATCGCACAAACTTTTACAGTTCACCATCTCTATTACGTCTTATGTCTTTTTGTTAGCTTCAATTTTGAGGTTGTACTGCCTTTTATTAAATATTCTATAGTTCGCTTCCATTTTGAACGCTTAGTCTCTCTTTAAGATTCTACCTTTTTACCTGCGCGCATCAAAATCTCCTAAGCATTTATATATTATTATATATGTGTGCGCGCATTTAACGGTGAACGGCCGTCAGTCCATAACTCAGACAATGGCGTCATACTGCATAATCTTGCCTTTTCCGTTAAGAACATCTTCGCCAGCGAACTTATATAAACAACGGCTTATTGTTTGATAATTCTCAGGGCTTTCATGGACGGCTCGATATGCTAAACGCGGCCGGCTATGCGGCCTATTTCCTCTCAGCCGATTGCACGATTTCTCTTATGCAACTATTCATCTATATAAAAGTAATGTTTTGAAAAAGTCTTGTATACTCTGTATAATGTATACTTAAGGTCGGTTCGTTTAAATACCGAAGGTGCCAGTTTAGATGTTGGAAATCGGACTGTCTCTCGCATATCACTGACAAGGCAATGTAACAGCTTCCAGCTTCATATCCTTTCAAGGTTAGGCTGCCCGAAATGTGGACACGATCCAAAGAACCGTGTTGTTGAGAGGCACGATGGCAGGCCTACTTTAGGGACATGTCGATGCGATACAAAGGGGCCTGTGAATTGTTCGTGACTGTTCCCTGATAATAGGCGAACAGGCCCACAATCCTGGATATGTGAAATTTTAGTATGTGAACTATGTTGACTCGTGTATTCGATAATGTATTTGATGGATGGACGTGCCGTGGAATTTTATTACACTTATTAGATCTATTCCCAATAAAGAAGTCAAAGTTGTGTTAAGATATCGAGCTAGAAAATGTACCGTTTGTATTGAGAATTTGGAGAAAGTGCATGATACTATATAGGTGCAAGGCGATTGTTTAATAACGTGTTTGTTTAAATGGTGTTTAGCGCCGCAGTCAAGGCTATTTCCTTTGCCTGACAACTTTTCGATCGTTGATGGAGAATGGTCGAAACCATAGCGTTAAAACAACTGATACAAACCACGCAGCGATTTCCCCAAACACACCAAATAATTGTGTAAATATATAGTTAACGTGTTACTGTGTAAACTAATTATACGTCAGTCTTAGTTTCTGAGGCAGGCAAACGAGCTTTGTCAGTAACACTATATATAGTACACGTTGTAATGTTTATATTTGGCGACATCGGTGTAAAGCCCAGTGCACTAAGGTATACAAATTAAGAGTTTACTTAACTTTTTTGTATATAGACTCTATACTATGTTCTATTTTAGTTTCAGCTTCCGGTAAGAAATGACGTCCACAGCGCAACCAGTAGCGACAACTGAGGATTCTAAATATGACGCTTTTGTGAACGCTGGCGTGAGCACTGAAGATATCATTATCATAGCCATTTACTTTGGATTCTGTGTGGCGGTTGGCGTTTGGGTAAATACAGTCAACTAATGAAACATCCATTAGATCAATCAATCAATCAATCAATCAATCAATCAATCAATCAATCAATCAATCAATCAATCAATCAATCAACCGACCAAAACGGATTATCACAGTTAGTCGCTCTACAACTAGACCCTGGACATCTGACTATATACTTAACACTATTCAGCGCACTGCATCATAGTTATTGTTTCAAGTTTGCATGTCGAGGTTCTAAATGTACAAAAGGGTATAGTAACCTTTGATTGCAATGTCTTTCTCGACTTCGACCAAACATCAAAAAGGCAAAGTCCCTGAAAATCCTCATATAGGCTATATAGGATAAAATACCCTTGATTACGACTTAACATAGTCCTACAAACACAATCTATAAGTAACCAAATATAACCCAACAGCACGGAGTTTGCAGAAAGGTAGAGAGAATTTTGTTATTATCAGTATATATTTTACCTTTTTAATTTCAGTCAACATGGAAAACTCAACGATCCAGTGTAACGGGCTACTTCTTGGCCGGGAAAGATTTACTATGGTGGCCGGTGAGTACCATTCTTTTTCTTGGCCTGCAAAGATTGACTATGGTGGCCTTTTAAGTGACTTAGGGTTATGGTTACATGGAAAAATCGAACTATTTAGCCACGCATTAATCAAGCAGAAATAGAAAATAATTATAATTTCAAACATTGAATCCATAAACCAATATGATCTATTATTGCAACTTCCATGGATCGCCTTTTCCTGACAATGATTCCCCAGCGAGACGAAAGAGAAAGAAATATTTGTTAGCTATAGCTTTAACATTCAGACTTTGTCTTAGTGTTTTCTATAAACATGGTTAAATCTTCATTCAAAGTCCATTTACATGAAATGATGGAGAACATTGAAAAGAAACTCAAGTTGATAGATACAAAAGGTTATATGTTCTATGGCAGTATATGGTTTGCTACAAATGGCTTTTCAAATTTTTGGGTGAGTGCTTTTAAGCTTTACGATAACGTCGGGAAAACCCTTAAATGTGTAGAAGTTGTTTTATCATGGTCTGTCAGTTCCATATATTAAAGTTAAGGCAACAATGAAAACAAACATATGATATATACTGGGTTTTTGCTTATATCTTGTATAAGAGTCACCCGCTGTCACCAAGAATCCAAAACCTCAAATTTAAAACTTTGACCTTGGTGAGAAAATGTTGTACGGAATTGATCCTAGGCTAAGTCTTTTCAGTGGATGTCACAAAACAACAAAGATTATAAAAGTGTTTCAAGTGTGAATAAAGGGTCGATGTGGATAGATGAAGGCATAGCGATACGTTATCCGTGATTTTGCTTGTCATCGTACATGTATGCATTATACATGTGGGCATTCAAAAAGATTATTCTGAGAGATTATTAATTTCGATGTATGTAAACCCGAGAAGAACAGCTATTGACAGAATCTACGAAAGCCTAGAAGATTATTTACACAGGTTTGAAAACGCGTTACAAAGTCCAGGTTATAGCTTGAGAGCCTCTCAGCCATGTTGGCATATAGACAATACACCGCGGTGAAAGTTGTGTGTACCCTGTTCTCGTGTCCCCTTATTCTCAATAAAACGGCAGTGGAAAATGTTCTACATTCACCTGTACTTCATATAAAAGACAACGAATGAGTAGCCTATTACATATTCTAGATATCAAACTAGTATGCCGTGACCTATTGTTGTAACTTGTACTCCGTCAGTCGCCCTCAAAACCCTTTGAACTCCAAAGATAATATGACATAATGGGATATGTATAGGATTAATGTATTATTTGTTGTTGTTGAAGGCAACCAAGTACATTCATTCTAAAATAGATAATCCAGCTATTCTCCTTACCGTCGAATATCTGACTCTAAGATATTACCTGTTCATCTTCTTGTTCACCTAGAAAGAGTTATCCCTCTTTCTGTTTGTAGCTTTTCTTTTTTTTCTCTGCATTTTGCAGGCTTCAAATTGATTCGGCCCTGTGACAACTGTTTAATCTGTTTAATATCCAATAATTAAGTTGGTATAAAAATTTAGACGATTCATTCGCCAGCACACTTTTTTGCGGAAACATTACTACAACAACAACAAGAATGGCCTGTCATTTCATTAGTGCTGGTATTTCTTCTCAATTTGGAGAAAGGTACGAGCCTATTTTAGTATGAACTAAGTAGACACGTCTCGGTACAGAATAATGCCCTGGTTATCAAATGAGTTGGCTTTTACTATACATTATATAACCTTCGAACTAGTAAGCCGTTTTGGTATAGTAATACATATGTCAACCTAATGTATGCATTTCATTGTATTACAAATTATATTGTGATATATGAACTAAACTGATTTGTTATTATTATTTTTTTTTACTTTATTGGCGCTTTCAGTTGTACATAAGGGCATTTCTCTCGTATGGTGACAGCGTCGCCGGTTTATATTGGAACACCTGGAAGTTAAACCGATGGTTGCGGGATAAAGACGAAATAAAACGATAATATACCGACATGGTATAGTTTTCTAGGGCTTCCCTAATATTGATCTGTAGAACTATGGTATATATGTAAATAAGAAACATGTACCATCCATTCTTACGTTTTCCGTTCTATCTTTTCAAGATCGGCGTCTCTCTCTTTTCAACACCATTGTAATATCGGCCTATAGTTAGCGACAATTTCATTGGTCAAGCTGTGATTGGGGCAACCAATGGATTGCTGAGCGATATTTTCCTTTCAGAGTTTCTTTATAGGAAATGTTTGATATTCAAGCTTAAGTTTTCTTTTTGTTTCTAGATCGGTGCGTCTCTCTTTTCAAGTAATATTGGTAGCGGTAGTTTCATTGGTCTAGCTGGAACGGGGGCAGCCAATGGTATTGCTGTGGCTAGCTACGAGTTAAACGTAAGTGTTATCTTTGCAAATTCAGGAGTATGAAAAAATATATAAACAAAAAATATAAAATGCAAAGGGTTCCTCAATTTCATCAGACCAGTACGAAACTTGAGACAATAGTTAATTGGACTATATATAGCATATTTTGACGGGGCCCTACTTTGATACAACGTCATTATTTCAAGATGGCCTGTAGGGGAGATGGACATAACAAGTAAAATATATGATCTCACAATTGTTATAACGGGCTTTCGTACATTCCCACTTGTTAAACCATGCGTAATTGTAGCTGACGAATACACAATATGTCTAAATCTTACTACATTCGATTTATACAATCGTTTCTGCTCTTGTAGTAAGTAAGCTATTTAGCAAGCTTTATTCGTCGGAACAAACCTTGATGTCGAGACAACCTTAACACCAAATTAATGTCTCCCCGCAACTGAAGTGGGAAGTTTGACGCCATCTTGATCAATATGGTCGAAATGCAACGTGGCCTCTAATTGGGATTTTAAAAATTACTCAAAATATAACCGACTGAAGGATTATTTTAAAAGTTATGCAGCACTGAAGAAAGACCCCTGAAGAAAACAAGCTGAACTTTTTACTAAATATTGACGATGTGAAAGTTTTTATCGTTTATAATCGGAGCTTCAGGACTTCAGCTTCAAAGAAAAAACAAAAACAAAGAAAAAGAGTGAACGGTTAGACATAACAAAATTATATTATTTAGCAAACTTTACAAAATTTAATAAAAAAAGAAAACTTCTGCATGTGTCTTTTTTCATTCTCTTTGACAGGGCCTGTTCTGTTTGCTACTTTTGGGATGGATTTTTGTTCCTGTTTATATTGCTTCAGGGGTAAGTCCGTATAAAGATTAATAAGTAAAATAATATTGAAAATATAAAAAAATATAATATCACAATAAGACATTTTCAGTTATTGCAATTATAAGAAAAGAGGCCTGATTAAGGAATAAATCATCAAGAAATCAATGAAGCCATTTCAAATTGATCAAGCAATCACCGACCAATTAAATTATTCAATCAATCCTTGGATTCAATCAACCAATCCTTCAATCTGTCAACCAATCAATCTTATTCTACAGGTATTCACCTTACCGGAGTATCTGAAGAAACGGTTTGGAGGCCAGCGCCTGCAGGTGTACATGTCAGTACTGGCCCTAATACTCTATGTCTTCACCAAGATATCGGTACGTCATCAAGGTTATTACCCTGGCTAACGTGATACGATAAACCAGGGTATAGGATTCACGCCTGTCTGTGTTTCCGTCTGCTTGTCTGTCTGGAAAGCTGTGAAGGGCCTATATATGTAGAGTTCTGTAATCGTTATTCTACTACGTAATCTATATATTTAACGACACAGAACAGTGCTGAATAAAAATATGTATTTTCAAGTTTTTGCACTTACCGATTTTAGCTTGTCCAATTGAGCTATTTACAATCCTGTATTGAAGAATGGAACTCTCTGAGATATTTTATGTATTAAAAAATGCCCACGTAGCGCATTGGTTACATTTAATAAATAATTGTATTTGTCAATTAACGAGAGTAGAAATGATGGCGGCCAAATTCGAAAATCTCACTCAATAACTCGAATTTTGTTTTGAAATTATTGCCGTTGAGAAAGTCTTTGACACTCAGAGTGACTTCAAGTACAATACTTTCATAAAAAACACAAAGAGAATCGAAGAAACTGGACAATAAGTCTTGAAAAAGACGGTAAATGCTATTATGTGACCGCATGGGCGTTTACAATGATTTAGCAATGCACAGTGCTATAGCTATGAAGCGCCTGAGATAATCAGTTAAAGACATATGTATTTAACCGGTGATGGCAAGAGGGAGTCAAAATATAAGCTCTGTGGTATGTATACCAACCTTACTTACATGTTTGTAGTTTCTCATATTTGATATTCTATCCATATATAAAAGAATACGTCATGTAGAGACAAAGGTCAAAAGTCAAAGGTCGATGTCAAGGTCACAAAGAACGTTATTATGCAATATATGTGCCCTCGAGTGCATTCATATATTTCATATAACTTGATAGCTACTTGGTACGTGGTTCAAGTTGGTTTCGCAGTAATTATGGTTATGGGATTTCATATCATTTTCACTTTGCACTTTAATTCGGTATTTCACTTCAAAAGATTTCCTATTGATTCGTTTCGTCATTATGTAAAGCATATCTAGGCTGATCCGGCATGTTCTTTCACTTTTTTACTATTTCTCAATCCAAGCTAATTTGCTGGCCCCATTGCTGATAATAATATATAATTTTATTATAATATCATATATAATATACGCATTTAAAGCCATTTTTCCTATCTCAGGCTGATATGTATGCAGGGGCCATTTTCATCAACCAGGCAATACGATGGGATTTATACCCGGCTATTCTACTCCTTCTAGCCATAACTGCGGTCAATACGGTAGCAGGTTAGTATTTCTATCACCGATTCGAGTGGCCAGAATGTTGTGGATCAACTCCGATGCATGGAGAAACGAGCATGTCTTCTTTTTACTCAACCCAAGCTTGGCTTCAGATGTTCATCATGTTTGTATATAGCCGTTTTTCCAGAAATGATGTATCTTTTCCCAAAATCACCCGAAACTCCTGTTTGGACATATTTTTGGATCTACTACTAGTATATAAAAATGAGTAACTTTAGGGTTGAATCATTCGACCTAGAAGGACTTTTCTTTTCAATGAATTATTTACCCTCTTATCAAGTTTAGTTATAAACTGAATAAACGGTCTATATGTAAAGTTTGGTCAAACCACTCTATTTTTATCGGTTTATTTAAAGTGCTGTGATTGAAGTTCAAAACCTTATTTCTAAGTCTTTGGCTCAGTTAAAATAAGTTATTTTCCATTCTGTCGTAGATAAGAATTAAATCGCTGTAGAGGCACTTAGAAATTGATTCACCAATAAATAATAAACAAAACGTCATGGATTCCAACTTCTTCAATATGCACGAGAAGGTTGTCAGAAGAGACCTCGACACGTTGTCCTAATAACTGAAGAAGTTTAAAACAAATAGAATTTAAGAGTTAACTGCTGAAAATAGGTCCCTCCGTTTGTCGAGCACCTCGATCGTCTGGTGCGGTTTGCTTTCTTTGCTGGTCCCTCGAGGTTTCGAGAAAAATATATACTGTCAGCTTTGTTATTTTTGTATCATAAGGCCGAAATTTGACAGTTTGCCAACTTTTTACTTTCATTTCTCTTTGTGTTGTTGTTTTGTTTGTGTTAATGCTATTTGTGTAATGTTCTATACTTTGTTCCAAGATTTGTTTGTGTCGATGTTACTCTTGCTTTAATTTGTATTGTTGTGTTGATGTTATATGCTTTTTGTGTGTTGTTTGTGTTAGTGAGTGTTGATACCATGTTTGTGTTAATGGTGCATTGTAGGCGGATTGAAGGCTGTCATCTACACGGACACTCTACAAACTGTTATCATGGTGGGAGGAGCCCTTATTCTCATGGTCATCAGTAAGTGCCCGTTATATTCTTCACTCATTTAAATTTCACCCTGTGGTGAAATATATAATCGGCTGACCGATTACAGTACTCAAGGTTGCTTAACTCACATGACAGGGTTTCACCCAACTGCGTGAAAGAACCATCTTCATCCACACTGACAAGAAACAGGACACCACATGACATTTATATGACATTTTACAGGACACCGCAACAAATCAGCTAGCCGATGCACCTCAGCTCAGAGAGCACCAGGGCACTGGGGGGCTCCCACCAACAACCTGCCGGATTATCCGTAGCAGGATAGATCTTAATATCGACTTGGTCATCCCATCGCCATGCATAATTTCACTTTGATTGATTTGATTTGTAGTATTAATTATACTAGAAAGAAAAAAATACAGCATTTTTTTCAGTTTAGTGGAACAAACAATTAATAGTGATTATTTTCATGAAGATGCCCTCTAAACTCGTATCTTGATACACTCGTTATTAATCACGAGTGTAGCAAGGTACGAGTTTAGGGGCAGAGTGGCAGACTAGTTTATTGTGTGTCCGTTATAAATATAATTTCATTCTACTCGTGCTGTGTAACTCAATTTGTTGAAATTTGGTTTTATTCGACATACGCCTGTGTAAATTATTTCAGGTTTCATTAAGATTGGTGGAATAAACGCCCTATATGTGAAATACTTCGACGCCATACCAGACGTAAGTGTTATTAATGGCACCGAATGTGGCACCCCAACGAGAGAGGCTTTCCACTTACTGCGGAGTGCGACCTCTGCCGACATGCCCTGGCCTGGAAACGTCATTGGTATTACCATTCTCAGCAGCTGGTACTTCTGTTCTGATCAGGTAACTATTGCCATCAATATTACGTGGCTGTTGATACATTTGTTTATGTATCCGATCAATGTTAACACACGAAGGGTAATTTCTCATAATTAGAACCAGGCCTCCTTTGCTTTAACTCGTGTGTTAGCTTTCTTCAGGAAATCCCATTAAACAATCCAATGTTTTTCGATCTCTTCATTTATCGGACAAGAAATCAGGAAAATTTTAAACTTTATTTAAATAACTCAATATTTCTCGCTTGAAGTTACCAGAATAGAAGATACATTTTCTGTTTACAAACCCTTCGGGCACTTCCGTCGTAAAACCGAAGATGCACAAAGGCGTTAATAATATCGGAACATACCTCGGCGGATTACCGTTTCGTCCTTCATATACAACTCAGATATAATTTGCTGAGCTGCGGATGAATTCAAAACATTTTGCAGATTCATACATAACACAACAACAACGACAACAACAAACAAGTACGAATGTAGTACATTCCAGGAACTAATAAGCCACAAATATTTATTTATGCCACGTTTGCAGGTTTTGGTACAGAGGACATTAGCTGCTAAGAATATGTCCCACGTCAAAGGAGCATCCATCATGGCGGCTTATTTGAAGATTTTACCCATGTTTACGACGGTATTTCCAGGAATGATTAGCAGATACCTCTTCAAAGGTGACTTCTTCTCGTGAATTTTCTGCTCGCTTAGCCTTCTTAATTCGTGATAATGGCAGTTTCTTTATTTTGAGCTATATTTAAATATAATGTTATGAAACTTTCAATCGACATTTGTAGACATTTGTGCCATGTTTTCGTCAAAGATTTTTTATTGTGTCTTGCCATTATTTTCTACCAATGATGTAAGCGTGCATTGGTTTCCATCACAAGTGGGACTGGCACGCTGTCACACGAACCCCAAACACACATAAAATCTCCATGACACACAACTTAAAAATGTTTAATTATCCGTCTTTCATTAAATTAATCGACTGTTTATCTCTCCAAAGATCAAGTGGCTTGTGTTGATCCGGACATCTGCGAGAAGGTCTGCGGTAACCGGGCAGGCTGTACGAACATCGCTTATCCCAAACTCGTCATTGAACTTCTTCCAAATGGTATGTTGATTGACGAACTCTGTCATATTAATTCTTATCAAGTCTTACTTCGTGGGACGTCACGCAGAGTTGCCTTGGTTTAGTCGACAGGCTTCTTGTTGTATTTCACAGAACCAGGCCAGTGAGGCCAGGCTTGTTGCATTGTATGATCCCAGTGTTTTTGTTGCAAATGTGGCTCAAGGTGGCTTACTTATCCCATTTGGATGGTAGACATCATATAAGTGGAAACCAGGTTCAGTTACTTCGTTAAACCGTTGTTACGGTAGACACCAAACAGAAAGAAAACGATCCGCGATTTTATATATTTACAATATTTATTGTAAAATAACAACAACAATAACAGTGATATACAGTATAGTATTCAATGG
>JAVFBZ010033803.1:0-10938 GCA_032466195.1 Katharina tunicata
TTTAGGTTATCCAGAACAACTCGAGATTCAGGTCTATCTAGAAACTTGTCTCTGAGAATTGGTCTAGAATATGAGATAATTTCTCGGCTTTAATTAGTCGATATCCCTGTGCCAGTGTGATTACTCTTGACATATATATATATATACACTCATATGACTGCGTTACAGCCCAATGCGCTTAATAAGCAACCGAAAGTCACACTGGCAATAGAGTAAAAAACACATTACATTCTAAGGACATCACAATAAATCCGCTACCTGGTAACCTTTAGCTCACAGAGCACCAGTGCACCCGCCGACCACCTGCTTTACAAATCGTCTTTCTCTAAATTTATACAAAAATGTACATTATTTAATCTAAGCAATGCTAAACAGTAGATGTTATGCTCTGGTTTCGAATTTCATTGAACAACTTTTGCATTTAAAGGAAATGCAACATTTTGGTCGTTTTTTCTGTCCTAAACCAATATCCTGTAATTATTCGTCCACTTTTTGACCAATGGCGAAAACTGATTATTGTTGTACATGCAAGTTTACAAGCGTCACCATCGTTGCAAACATAAATTACACATGTAAAGTATGATACTTAGTGTGTTCACGTTATTAGTCTTGGTTGACCTCATGTTGTTGTTTATTAACTTGAAAGGTAAAGGCTATTCTGTCAATCAAAAGTCAAAAGTTGCATACAAAGTGAAGATGTATCGCTGATCTTGTAACAGAGCAGCTGATAAACCCTGTCTAAACATGGGTAGCAATCATGCGACTCTGTTAACGTGGTCAGGGAAGCAAAAGGTCACAAATGAAATGTCACGATCTAGGTATGATTAACCGTGGATGTATTCAGATAATACAAAATTTGTGCACCTGTGAACAGTTCTGATTTCATGAAAAGAATTAGGCTAAATGGATTGCATTGTCATTGAAAGTCTACATAAAAATTATCGTAAACGGTTATCTTTTTAAGCTTTATGTTGTCCTTTATTTAAGCAAAGTCCAAGGAAGGTTACAATTACTTTCTCCAATTAACATTTAAGATCAGTCAATATAATTGGTACCCTTGGACGATAATAATGATAACTTACCGTGTGCCATTTACCTTTTAGCATCTATTTTATCTTAAACATGTGAAAGATATACAACTTTGTTTTGGGATAGATTTTTTTTTTTCTCGTAAAAACGAGAAATAATCTGGTTATTACGATAATTGTGTTTGGAAAATAATTATATCCATGGCACAACTGGCTTCCGTAGTTCGACGTCGAACTCGGAAATATTTTACACGGTTTATGTTAGACGTGGCAAGTAAACAAAATAATACATTGAAGGCAAAATAGTTCAGACCCCGTAAGTTCAGTGCATACGTGTTTTATTTATTTACTTATAAATATCGTTATTTGATTGGTGTTTAACGTCGTATTCAGCGGTAATTTACTTATATGACAACTCTGCGTATGATAGAAAAGCGGTAAGAAATCGTGTTAAAACGGCGATCCCTGCAACTACCGTAAATCTCACATGTAAGTATATACCGGGTACAGTGGGGTTGGAACATACTCCTATACCGGGTACAGTGGAGAACAACTCAACTGAGCCATATCACAGCCCTTTCGATTAACAGGTAAGACAGAAGGCATCACGAAATAACGATGTGATGCCAAAGAAATAGGGGTGAACTAAATTGGTCCTTGTTAAGTATTTTTTGACACATTACATCAAAAGATCCCTCTGAGAATCGAAATTAAAAACAAAATATCAAATTAAATAAGGAATCGAAAGTACCTCGAAATTACAAATAATTTAATATTCTTTTCTGCGACGGGCATGTGTGTTTTCTTTATATACACTGATTATTCATGAGGTGTGTCGCATAAGAACACATGTGACCGTCGATCAATACACATTAAGTCGGAAGCGGGGAAAGATGTCAAAATTGACCTAGAATACTCGTTTGATGTTAAGCAGACTCGACCGTATAGTGCTTTGGCCTATATAAATATAATATCACTTACATTGTGATTCTGTTTTGACAATAATCCGGGCGTATCCAACGTTCTGGCGTTCTGTACAAATTCGTGCAGTACAGAACATACTATACTGGGCATTTCGGCGCTTTATTTTGTCCTCAAAAGGAATATTATGCATCAAAAGGGCAATATGAATTGAATTGTCCAGTTATACATCAACTTGCAAAGTTAATCTGGTCTATGCATTGTACACCATTTCAAGTTTGTTCCCAGTGAGATTCTACATAAATGATTTTGTTTTAAATACCATAGTCAGCGAGTCTAATGAATGAATACAAATATATCATGAACCTATTCTTAACTTGAACACATGCTATCATAACGCAGGGAAAATATAAAATAGGCCCAAACCAGTGGAAAGCCGCCTTAGGGCTATAATTAATTATCGACGCGATTTACAATGGTCATGGTTTATTATATTGTCTCTAAAATTGGATTGCCTTGAGAAAATAGCGATAAAGATGGTCCACGGAGTCATTCATACATGTAGTTGTCACTGTTAATATCATTGATCCGACTTAAAGTACACATCTACTCATAAGAAACAAATTGATACATTTTGATATTTATATAAATTTATATATTTATTCCCATGCTTATTGATAAAAGTTGATAAAAGTTGGTTGGAGTCAAAATGTTTATTACAGATCTAATATGCATACAATATATTGACATATATTATTGTGTTCTTTTTCTTATTCGTACGCAGTAAATAGTTAATATCAACATAATATCAGTTTGTTATTGAAAACTTTATACATTATTGCCTGTCTCAGATGCAAATCAAATCTTAGCTAAAAGTTTTGAATCAGTTCGTTGACGGAGATGAACACCAGTCTACAAATTGTAAACAGCATTTCATCACTTCGTTTGTGACCTCAAAATGACACGCGTGTCCATTCCCTGTCAATGCAAGGTCTCATAATAATCCCGCCTGATAGAAGTTAATGTCGTGAAAGCCCCCTGTTAATTCTCTATGACATTCTGAGAGAGCTACAATGATGATGTACTAATTCCCTGTTAACAAACTTACACAGAAGATTTGGTGTCAATCGTGGCGAAAACTAATTAAACTGATTGCTTAAGAAAGTGGTAAATCTTACTGTAAGCTTTTAGATAGCTGTAACCATAGTTACTCCTAGTTTAAATGACTAAGTTAAGTATAATATGCTCGTCCAACATGCAGATGGCTTAGGAATACAAAAATGTTTTTAGTTTAAGTTTATTACCAGTTTTCGAGTTAGTTGGTGGTCTTACTAGAATTGGATATAAAGATTCAGGAGTCGTACAAATTGATGATTCATTTCTGTTCAGCTATTGTTCTGGTAATGTTTTCGGCACGGTCAAATCCCGAATATCTCCGGTACTTCAATAGTCCTGGTAACAGATGACGAGCACAAACAAGCACACACAAACCTTAAACCATAAAACATATTGTGAGATGTCTTTTGAACCCTATTTTATTCATTTAATTTTCTTTCAGGTTCGTCTAGAGACTGCAGAACAAAGACCTTTTTAAGTGTCTCAGGAAAAAGAACACTCTCTTAGATCCAGTTTTGGAAAGAGATTAAAATCCGGAATAGCCAAAATAACATCATCCAGATCTGTCCAATGAGAAAAGCTGTTCATGTGTGGAAAGGCACTCCGATTAAGAGAGTTTGATCAGTGTCCTGAATATTTCAGTCTACTCACCATTATATTTTACACCTGGGTAACTCTTGTCGAATTCAACTTTATTGCTGTTCACTGCGCTTTGCATCCATCACGATTCACGGAATTATATCAATATTGAAACAATTATTTCCTGAGATGTAACCGCATTATTTTAAAGTCATTCCCAACTTAAAGATATAGCTCCTACCTGAATTACATAGTTTGTATATAACATTAATTAAATCAATTAGTACTTATTCTTCACATCAATTCGTTTGAGGGGTAGACACAATCCTCGTGAAACAAGTCCACAATATCAGTACAACCAAAACTTAAAACGATGAGAGTTATAAACTACTGGTGCATTGCTATATTTCTGTTCTTAACAAATACTTTTGAAAACAACGTAACGAAACTTCTTGAACACTATTCCGCTTAGAAACATCCATTTCATACGGCTCCATTCACGCAGCCACAAACTGATTTAGGTAACAGAGAAGAACATTTTGATAATGCGTGGACAACTGTCTACAATGTTCTTCGTGATGTTGAAATATGAATGCAAATATACGTTTATAGCCATTCCCCGATATATGTCCGTAGTAGGGACAAAACAATATAAATACCATCTAAATTTGTAGGCAATTATATAAAATGATGTTGACCAATCCCCCTTGGGACAATACAATATATTGAGAAAGTCTGAAGGAGTGATGTAAACTAGGCCAACATAGAATAGTATCTGCTAGTTGTGATTATGTGAGTCATTATATAGCCATCCCAGATATTTGTCTACACCATGGATTTAAAAACGGAAACAAAATTACTTTAAGATTATCTTCACGAGATATGCCAATGAAGAATCTTTTTGAAATGTGTAATTTGGGGCTTTGCCTTGCTGCTAGATAAAGTCCGATACTCGAACAACAAGTGATTCCCAGTTATAAGTACTACGAGTCATATATCTGAAGTCCAAATCGATCAGAAGGGTGTCGCAAATAAGTTGAGATGTTGTTGGAGATTCAGTTAAGATAATGATGTCTAAAAGCTGTAAATAGGCCAGAATCCCGTTAATTAGGGGCACGGGTCCTGTTTCTAAATAAAGAACTGAATAAACGTAAGAGTATGACTTATAATTAGAACAGAAGCGACTAGTACAAATAAGTTTAGTGGCAGAATAACGTGAGCAGACAAGAAGAGTAAGAGCGTAAAATAGTTTAAGTAAACGTTGAAAAGGAACAGTTTGTATGACGCTGTGTAAGGTTCTGGGATGTTTAATGTACGAAAACAAGGAATTGGAAAATCTTGCTTTCGTCTCTATAGCTTAATATTGAGTAAGGACGTTCAGCAATGTACGTCACGAGTGGTTCGGTGGGCGACCCCTGTGTCCTGATGCTCTCTAAGATATGGTGCATCAGAAAACTGATTTCTTGTAGGGTCCTGTCCTGTAAATTCTGAGGCATCTTCTGCGTTGCCAGCGTCGTTTTGGGTGGTTTCCTCCGCCGATTGGGCTGACACGCCGTCATTTGAGTGAAACACCTTAAGCACGGCGTAAAACCCCAAGCAAACGAACAAAGCAACGAAAGCCACGTGTTACATGTATTTAATTGCTTTTGAGGCAAATGAGAGTTTCATCTGCATTGCAGTTAGTCAGCAAAGACTTCAGAAATTAGCAACACTGTCTTCTAGGCATTTTAACATAGAATAGCATGAAAGTATCTCAGAATCAAGAAGCCCTTGCTCTGTTCTTATCCATAATAGTAAACAGAGCCCTGGAGAATGGTCCACTTAAGTAGCATTTATTTTGCGCTAGGTATTAAATTCCCAGCTGCATCACAAATGTTTGTTCCTAAATAAAATAAAAAATAAAATAAAATAAAAACATTCGGATATATATAAAGCCCACCTGCGGATAACTACATTTTAGTGTATACTTTCTTTCCATATGGGAAGTAAAAGTAAGTTTCCATAACAACAATTACTTAAAACTCGAAAACATTCTTCGTTATTAAAACAATTGTCGGAGCGAACCTATATGTCTTGCCCTCCGTCTCGTTTGTTGTAAGGAGTGCCGGCCTATCAAAGTAAATGGGTTAAGCATGAATTTGATTATTTATATACCTGTAGAATGACAACCTCAGCCATTGACACAGAATTAGGAAACACCCGAACTAGGTCTGTCCACTGTACATGTCAATTATTTCCAATTGGGTGGAAAAGGAAGAGCGCTTTAGATGATTGTTTACTCGCAATACCATTAATGGTCGTAATACCAACGTTCTTCTTTTAAGACATTTAATCAGGTAATTCTTTACTTCCCAAGAATAAATACTTAAAAAATGTCGTATTCTAAATTTGCGTTAGCTTTATTACGTTTTCAAGAAATGTACTATTATAGCCAAAAAAGTGTATCTATTATTTACATGTACAGAATCAACAATTCATGACGGAATTGATTATGTTGTTGTATTACTATATATTGTGATTTGTAACTATTAAGTAAAGATAGATGGACACTTTATGGGTTGTGTTTTGACGAAAGAATCAATCGAGATGGATAGAACAATCATAGGACTGTCTTGTGCCATGATTGAGCAGGTCAGTCGGTTGTAATCCTTCAATTGTGGTGACATTTCATGTCTACACGGTAACAACTAAGACGTCAACTCAACTTCATCGTTTTCGATTCCGCCAGTCGTCACAGAACTGATCGAGTCGTCGTATAGTAGGACTCATTCTATCTCACCGATCTGTTAAAGAATCATTACTAACACGAACAAGGCAATTGCATGAAAAGGACGTATATTCTAAAAGGACGAAAACTTCATAAATAACGTATGACCACCATAGAATATATTGAATATCAATGATATTGAAAAATGGTTGATGTACAGCGGCGTATTAAGCAAGAAAATAAAATTGTTTAAAATACTTGTCATTGTGGATTGTTTTGCGAGTTGATGTATCTAAGTACCATAAGGCATCCTGTCCTCTGGTGTTTTCTGAGCTCAGGTGCATCGGGAAGCTGATTTATTGTTATGTCATGTTTTCTGTACTGTAAATGTATCATGGCGTCTTCTTTGTTGTCAGCGTCCTCTGTGGTGATTTCCGGCACATATTAGGCTGACAGGACGTCATGTTAGTGCAATAACCTTAAGTACGGCGTTAAACCCCAAACAAAAAAAACAAACAAACAAACGTTGTAATTATATGAACGACTATCCTATGATGTAAAGGTTATCTGAAGTTTTGCCCACTTGCCAATACTAATTGTGTGAACCCGGATTAGAGAAAATGTTCTAATCAATTCAGGATGGAATACATCTATACTTTGTATAACTAGTACAGCATGTACCCGTAACAGTCATGGCCATTATGTGTTGATGGACAACCAGTGTCATACACGCTGTAGATCACTCCCCGATTTTATCAGATATTTCGATCAATCATTGGCTTAAATGTCTCACGTAGTCAATCTGTAACCCGTATTATTGACTTGACGGCATCTAAATTTGGCTGCAATCCTGCTCGACACTTTGCAACCAATCACCAAATACAAGTCCGATTTTTATTTGAATTTATTTTCTTACGAAGAAGTTTGTTTGATTGTTTATATGTTTGAAAGGGGTTTTATGCCGCACTCAAGGTTATTTCACTTATGTGATCGCGTGCCAGCCCAGTCGGTGAAGGAAATCACCGTTAACAACACTGGCAACATGCAATAGAGGACAAACATTTACAAAACACCAACAAAACAGGACACCACGACAAATCGTCATAAAGTTCACGAATATTTATTTGATATATACGGAGTTATACAGACTTACATAAGTCATTTACACCTCTGCCTTCGGTATAAGTCTATTTCACATCTGTGGGACTGTATAACCCCTCATAGCCCTCATTGATATGCCATTGATTCATAATGTAAAGATCATATTACTTTTTACACTGTTTCTGTTATACGCATTCATGTAAATACATAAATGCTTGTTAAGTCCACATAATTTACACCACAAAACATGCCGGAACGTTGTCTATTTATCTATTTGATTGTTGTTCGACGTCGAACTTGAAAGTATTTTACACTGTTTCTGTTAGACATGATACATAAACGTAATAACACATTTAAGGCAACATAGCTTATATGACAACTCTGCGTGCTGGCGTATTGTAGAACCGCAGTAAGAAATCGTCTTAAAATGGCGATCCCCTCAACTACCGTAAAAGTTACATGTATGTAACAGGTGTGTTGGAACATTGTACTATACCGAGTGCAGTGGAAGACAACTCAGCTGAGCCATATCGCAGCCCTTTCGATTAACATGTTAGTCAGAAGGCATTACGAGATAACGATATAATGCCAAAGAAGCAGGGGTGAACTAAATTGGTCCTAGTTAAGTAGCTTTTGAAACACTACACAAAAAGATCCATTGCAGTATCGAAATTAAAAACGAAATATCAAATTAAATAAGGAATCGAAAGTACATCGTAATTACAAATAATTTAATATTCTTTTTTGCGACGGGCATGTGTGTTTTATTTATATACAATGATTATTCATGAGGTGTGTCACATAAGAACACAAATGACAGACGATCAATACACATAAAGTCGGAAGCGGGGAAGGATGTCAAAATTGACCTAGAATACTCGTTTGATGTTAAGCAGACTCGACCGTATAGTGCTTTGGCCTATATCAATATAATATCACTTACATTGTGATTCTGTTTTGACAATAATCCGCGCGTATCCAACGTCCTGGCGTTCTGTCTAAATTCATGCAATACAGAACATTCGATTATACTGGGCATTTCGGCGCTTTATTTTGTCCTCAAAAGGAATATTATGCGTCAAAAGGGCAATATGAATTGAATTGTCCAGTTATACATCAACATGTTAATCTAGTCTATGCATTGTACACCATTTCCAGCTTGTTCGGAGTGAGATTCCACATAAACGATTTTGTTTTATATACCATAGTCAGCGAATCTAATGAATGAATACAAAGGTATCATGTACCTATTCATAACTTGAACACCTGCTATCATAGCGCTGGGAAAAATATAAAATAGGCCCGAATCAGTGGAGACCCGCCTTAGGGCCATAATTAATTATCCACGCGATTTACAATGGTCATGGTTTATTATATTGTCTCTAGAATTGGATTGCCTTGAGAAAATAGCGATGAAGATAATCCATTCAGTCATTCATTCATTCATGTAGCTGTCACTGTCAATATCATTGGTCCGGCTTAAATTACAAATATACCAATAGGAAATAAATTGATACATTTTGATATTGATATAAATTGATATATTTATTCCCATGCTTATTGGTAAAAATAAAGTTACTTGGAGTCAAAATGTTTACCACAGATGTAATATGCATAATTTTTATTATCATTATTGACATATATTATTGTGTTCCTTCATTTATTATACGCACTAAATAGTTACTAGCAGCATTATATAATTTTGTTTATTGATAATAATCTACAATTTCCAGCCACTGCATGGTCTGCTGATCAAATCTCAGTTGAAAGTTTTAAAGCAAATCCGATGGCGGAGGTGAGCAGGTCTTCCCATCTTAAACAACATTCCATCACTTCGTTTGTGACCTCGAAATGACACGCTGGGTTCATTCCCTATCAATACAAGGTCTCATTATAATCCCGTCTAATATAAGTTAATGTCGTGAGAGCCTTCTGTTTATTCCCTATCACATTCTGAGCCACAATGATGATGTACTAATTCCCTGTAAACCAACCTAAACAGAAGATTTGGTGTTTATTGTGGCGAAAGCTAATAAAAAGCGATTGCTTCAGAAAGTGGTAAACCCTAATTTAAAGAGATAACTCCTATCTGAATTGCATAATTTTTATATTACATTAAATAAATCAATTAATACTTATCATTCACATCAATTTATTTGACATATTGTGGGGTAGACACGTTCCTAGTGAAATAAGTCCACAATGTCAGCATAACCAACCCTTAAAACGATGAGAGTAACAAACTACAGTTACATTACTATATTTCTGTTCTAAACAAATTATTTTCTAAACAAAGCAATGAAACTTCTTGAATACTATTCCGCTTAAAAACATCGATTTCATATCGCTCTATTCACAGGACCACGAACTGATTTAAGTGACTGAGAGGCAATTATATAATTCATGGACAAGTGTCTGCAATTTTCTTCGTGATTTTGAAATATAAATGAAGGCACATAAACGTTTATAGCTATTCCCCAAAATGTGTCCGTCGTGGCGAAAAAACGATATGAATGCCATCTAACAGTTCAGACAGTAGTTATAAACGCTGTTCACCAATCCCACTTTTGACAATACAATATATGGCGAAAGTCTGAAGGAGCAGTGTAAAGTAAGCCTAAATAGAATAGTGTCTGCTAGTTGTGATTATTATATGAGTCATTTTACCCATCCCAGATATTTGTCTCTCATGGATTTTGATAACATCTTTCAGATACTAGTAGTTGTAAATGGTACCAAATAAAACAGTCAATACTTTTAAAAGAACATCAAGTAGGAACACCACAGTGTGAACTGAAAATGTTGGTTACAAACGGCTTCAACGGCTTCATATGGTCCGTACTTTTGAAAGTACACCAATTACGAACACCACAGTGTGAAATGAAAATGATCCTTTTCCCACATGCGGATAGATGGTCTAGTTTGAGATTTCACTTACAGCTATATACATGCATCTATAATATTTAATAAAATATTTCTTTGTTTTTTCTGATCGGTGTTTTACGTCGGTGTTAATATTTTTGCACTCATATGACTGCGTTACAGCCTAATACGCTTAGAAAACAACCGAGAGTCACACTGAATATACTACAGCACATTACATTCAAAGGACGAACAAAAAGGATATCACAATAAATCCGCTACCTGGTAACCCTTAGCTCACAGAGCACCAGGGCATAGGTTACCCCCGTAGACCGCATGTTTTACAAATGGTCATGCTCTACATTTATACACAAATGTATATGATTTAATCTAAGCAATGCTAAGCAGTAGATTTTATGCTCTGGTTTCGAATTTCACTGAACAACTTTTGCATTTAAAGGAAATGCAATATTTTTGTCGTTTTTTCAGTCCTTAACCAATATCCTGTAATTATTTGTCAACTTTTTGACCCATGGCGACAACTGATTATTTCTTGTTTGAGTGGCATTTAGAAGCTGGGTAAATTACAAAGACATGACGACTGAGATGGATTTTCAACTTCTG
>JAVFBZ010033813.1:0-10938 GCA_032466195.1 Katharina tunicata
AGTATAAATGGGCCTTTAGCCGCGGTTACACGGGCATCTGGTTCTTATCCGCTGGCTCTGAACCTCTGTTTGCGATTACACGTAATATTTTGACAGCCATGTCGGCAAGCGTCGCAGAAATCTTGTCACACTGCCAGTCGGTTTGAGTGAGCGGAGACACAAAGAAAAACGACACTGTTTTCCAAGAACGCCATTTGTTGGTAAACAGATGCGTAAGATCAAGGCCTCTAGAATATTATCGATCTATACAAGACTGCATTAACGTGAATATGCTCCTATATAGTTACGTTTGTTTTGTCTTTTTTTGTATGTATTTTACATAGACATACTGACTTTCCACTTCGTCTTGGTATATATATACCTTCACTATAAAGAAGAAAACTTCTTGAAGACGAAGATTGATATTATATATGTATTGACTTCTACTGAGAATCATCCAGAAACCAAAGGTTGGTTACAACTTAATAATTTTTATTGTTGAACCTATCGACAGAAACGTGTAATATTGGCGAATATACCTGTACTTTACTTATTTGTTACTTTACGATGTTTTAAAGACTAGAACCCACCTGAAATCATCGGGTACCTCGTAGGCATATATTGCGGCATTCGACTGCTTGTTTGTGGTGACTAGTAACTCCTCTTTGCCGTCGCTGTTCAGATCTACGTAATCTAGGTCAAACACTGCACCAATCGAGCTCTCTATTACTCGGGAATGTATCTGCAATAGGCAAAGTCATTAAATTCAGTCAACTTAAGGTAAAAATGTACACAATAGAAAAGAGATATAAATAAATACATTTAAACAATACAAAATATATAGAGTGAAAAATAAGAAACTATAGCTAAAGATAAATGTTTACATGTATTTTACAACATGGTTAGTTGTTATTTCTTAATTTGGATTATTTAGTCCCATCGAAAGTTGCTTCGAAGTATAATTGCAGTATTATTTGTGTCCCAGTGTCAGTGCTTCCCGTAGAGAAAGATCTTCAGCCCGTACTTGGATGAAAAATCACAGTCGTCCTACCGTGAGCCTCTGTATATCAGTAGGTTAGGGGGCTGGTCCTGCTAGCCAGAGTCAAGGGTTCGATTCCAAGTGTTTTCTTTATCTACATTTAAAAGTAGTTACACAAATCCGTTTGAATCTACCTTTCAGGGAGGTAGACAAAATGGGTCAACGATACGAAATTCTTTGTTAAAACTTTTAGGATTTTGAAAATAATAGGGCCTACTTATAAAAGATATTTGTGGATGATCCTGTATTTTGTGGATGACCCTGGACGGAGAAATATTCGAAAAAGTCAGTGATTTTTGGGTTTCATAAAAAAAAACAATAAATCAATCGATCAATAGCAACAAACGCTACCCAACTACCTTGGATTGCTCTGACCACCGGTTATCCGAATCCGTTGTCCAGTATATCGTTATTTTCTCGGAGAAGAAACCGGCTGTTATGATTGCGTCCATTTTACCCTCTGATGTTCTGAGAGAAGCCGCTTTGAAGTAAACATCCGGACCAGAAGCCAGGATATGTGCGTTCCAAGGACTCGTGAATTCTTGAGCCAAAGGTTTTCCAGGGTTTTCAAACCACAATAATTCCCCTTTAGCAGAGCCTATAAAATACATTACATAAACCTTTATATTTTAAAGATTTCATCAGGACATGCCATTCATCACTTAACCAATTTATGCCAGGAATGGTTACGTTATATGACGTAAGTATATAAAATCGTCCGATTGCTTTAAATGCTTCTTTTGGAGCATATAGAAGATTTTATGCATGACAACGTCTGGTTTATTTCCGGAGAAACGTAAAATATGTGAACATACTATATAGTTAATTAATATAATGCAGTTAACATATACACTCATAGCTGAAAACGATGTTGGAATCTAGATCTAGCACTGGAAATAAACTAGAAGTTGTTATACATAAAATCTTCTATATGCTCTAAAAGAAGAACTTAAAGCAATCGGACGATTTGAAATACTAATATCGAGGTTGGCATGTTGTAATTTGACTTACGTCAAATAACGTAACCATCCATTAAATCTAAAGTTATTCTATGCTTTTTAAAAAAATTATATTATGTTTAAACGGTCTTGTTGAACTACCAGAATGCTTTCCAGGCTTTCCACTCCCAACACTTATAAACTATTTTGCTTTTCAAGGGATCCTCCTATGTTTAGTAAACATAGCGATATAATCACCTAAAATAGGTTTTTCAGCCCTGGCAGTGAGACAGTCCTTGTCCCCATCACCGTCCATATCCTTCCAGATGACACGGTGGTAGAACCAGTTAGCGTCAGCCCCATGATTGTTCGTTATGTAGTAGGGTCCTTTGGGCGGATTGGAAGTGGTATCGTACAAGGAAATAGAACCGTGGGTCTTCAGCGGTACAAGAAAACCACCTGATATTGATATCATTTCTTTGCCAAATATGGATTCTGAAAGTATAAATAGGAAATTGTTATTAAATCAAGTACTTTCAGCAGTAAAATGTATTTTTTGAAGAGGGTGCACTGAAAAACTATCCCCTTACCTAGAAAAGAATCTGCAAGGCATTATTTGCTCATATATCATCCATGAGAATATTCCCTTCACAAAGGGATTAGAAATGTAAGAGAAACCATTCCCTGTCCAAAAACCAAGGATATTCCTTTCTATATAAATGAAAATTTTCCTTGAAAGTAAGGAATACGGGAATTAGACCTTATTTCAGTTAAATTTAAGGGACTGTATCTCTTAAATGGCACATGGACAATGGGATTCCTTCATTTCTAAGGGATCTTTTTTTTGGGAGTGTATAAAATTGGATGTATCAGTACATAATTGTATTTTGATAGAATAACATTATTTCTGAAACGAAAACGTTTCCTTTCAACTAAATGCTCGACAGGGAATGGTAAATGTTTTTTTTTCGATTAAATGTGCGATTGAATGCAGGGACTTTTCTGCGTAATATTATAACACAAACACTAAAAAGTCTAACTGCCCCTTGATGAAGAAAATACCAACATTCATGTATTATCATGAGTGTTTTCAAAATGGTTCCACTAGCGAAGCTCAACCAGGACCTGTATTGAGTTACAGTTTTGTACTCACATTTTCTTTAAATATTATTATTTGAATGATAAACAGCTTATACACCTATAATGCAATAAACTCACCGGAGACTCCCTCGACTTCATTCGGCCAGGTTATGGCTGATGTGACCAATGTTGGTTTGACACTGGACAAGGCTGATAAATGCCGGCCGATGTTAGCAACTTGGTAGACATGGTCACTGGATAAAGGTATAGCATTAAACCCAGAGATCAGCAAATTGTACTGGTCGAGAACATTGGACTGGTGACTATTTTTACTAATTCCCACAAAAGCTGCATTTGGGACCTTGAACTGCCCCAATAATTTCGGAGTAACCTTAGCAGAAATTGATACAAATAAACCGAAAAGCAAAGCGATAGACACACAGCTTGTCCTATCCATATTACTATATGGCCGGTGCAAATAAAGTTTGTTGTTCTCCGGAGTGAAACAAATTGCCCACTGCCCAACTACTAGTTGCCAATGTGCCTATATTATGTCAGAGTTTACATTTAATTATCTACAAATCTAGATGAAAATCTATGCGTGTGAAAATCCACAGGCGGTGTAATTTTACTAGATAAATGCGTGGATAAAAGTGAGACACGATACTGTGCATATTCTATACCATTATCTCTTATCGACAATAGAAGAAACACTCCTTCAGAGGGTCAAAATATGGTGTCTGGATTTGTTTTCTTCAGATCTTATCCAATTTCTTCTGAACTGACAAATATTGATATATATATAAAAAAAAACACAATGCATGTGGTGTAAAGCAATCTGTATATTCTTATGCAATAATATAAAAGTATGATATAATGATATGATGCCAAATATCACAGTTTGAATTACTTCCATCGGCGTGATAAATTGGAATACACAATGACCCTGACACTAAAGATAAACACGACAACCTATATATTTCCAAAACAGAAATCGTAACGTCACTCATGTTTAATTTATGACCTATTGATTGTGTTTGAAGGGAATAATAGTCACGCTTAATTGAAGAATTTAATTGCTTTATTTTCAATACAGCAAAAACAGAATCGCGTTTTCGTATTCTTCTACACACATCTTTAAAAAAAGCATCTTCATTATATTCATGTTAAAGTGTTTTTTAAAACATAGATACCAATAAATTCCATTTCATAGGATATATACTAATATTTACATAGAGTTCCCTGCACAGCATTACATGAGGTATACATTCGTGTTTACATTATTCCGTAGAAAGTTCTTAAACACTAATAATGTACTTATTGAATGCGTAAAGTCATTGTTCAACATACATCATTTTGTTTTTGTAGTTTGAATAGAGATAAGTCATGTATTGTCCAATTGACAATAAACTATGGGCCACCTCACAGCATGTATGTTTCCCAAACATATCTACAAAATCACAATATCACGAGTAACCTTGACCGTTGGAATAAAAAGTATAAACTAGGCGGCGGTAACACAGGTGGAGCTCCAGTTCCTGAAATAGTCACAGGACCAATGGTGCAACATTAACGCCCTTACCACCCTTGGCTGTTCAATTTCGAACAATTACTTTAATATATAGTTGTTACTTTATAGGGATGGTAATTTTACTAGACTGTACAGTAGCTTTTATGTCTCTCTTAGACATATAGACAGGGTGAAACTGGACGGACTACAATAGTACCACTTTCGCCGTAGTCAGGAGATTAACTACAACGAATTCGTTTGTTGTTCGTATCGTCAACAAATCTATTCTGTCCACTCGTGTTGTCTTGATGCGTGTCATCTTCTAGCTGTGTCCGTGTGTACTGAAACAGGTCCACCAAAGTATGTTTAACACAAATGGTGATTATAGCATTGGTGTTAGGTCGACTAATGTATACCATCTAAATTAATGTAACCGAATACTTTCGTTTTCGCTAATATTATTCATCCAAATAATTTCAAAATAAAGAGAAGGTGAAAAAAAAAACATGAACTCGTTTTGAGAAAAAAAATTAAACTTTTAGGCATATATTGAACACTTTATATATTGATTAGTTTCTTTATAATAAACATAGGTACATAAGCGTACATTGGCCGAAAACAATGCATAACCGAATGATTTATTTCGCTAGCGATGCTTACATACATTATATACAACTCGTATATTAAAGATATACGATTTCGTTTTTAATATTAGTGAAATACTATTTTACCTGCCTAACAAAATTGTTCCAAGTATGTGGTCGACTTACATGAGTTAAATTGGTCTCTTCCGGCCTGTATTTGTTTGTATTGCCAGAGATTTGTCCGTTTCGGTGCCGTCGACGAACACACCGGGGTATTATTGTGAGCAGTAAATCATCACTTATGTCTTCTCTTTTGCAACCTCCTACACAAAACAAAGAAATTTTGCCTTAATTAAAACGGACAATAAGACTCACCTATCCGGTAACAGAATGGTGAATGGGAATCGCATTGATCACGTACTTCCCTTTCCTTTATTTCCTGATATCTTAGTGCAAAGCTCTAGCAAGCTATACACACATTCCATCTCTGTTTATAATGTGACGCTCGACATAACAAAAAACAGTGTTTCCTTGAAGCGACGTGCTTCAAAATAAAGATCAATTTCTTTCTTACTCACATTTCCCCGTTCCCTGGTGCTCTCTGAGCAAAGGGGCACAGTATGTCGATTTATTATAGTGTCCTGTTTTGTTAATATAATGTGAAAGTTTTGTCCTGTCTTGCACGTTGCCAGCATCGTTTACGGTGGTTTAAGTCACCGATTGGGCTGGCCAGCCGTCATATAAGGGAAATAACCTTGAGTACGGCTCATATTTCAGATATTTTGTACGATTTTGTTTTCAATATTTTTTTCAAAGCTCACAATATAATTCGATCACAAACATTTCTCTGAGCGCGGACATCTTGAGGTTCTCACTTTGAAGAAATCGCCCAAAACTTCTCCGGGTTTAATTCGGTGGTTTCCGTGTGTCGTGAGTTGGGACGCTTACACACATCCTTTAGACATGCTGAAGTGAGAGAGAGAGAGAGAGCAGTTCTATGCCCAACTCACGTCATAGAAAGATGGCGACTTCAACTAAAATTATTTACCTGCCACGGCGTTTTATTCCGCGTAAAAAATATAAAAATGTTCATCCTTCGGAATCTGAAAGTTCATACATGTATATAATTCTTCTTGTTTCGGTAATTTCCCACCAAAAATAAAACCTATATCAGATGGAGACGCCCTACCAACTTAAGTTTATTCGAATCCTTCTCTTTCCCAGAAATTATATTATATAAATTGTATTTAAAAAATTATGTCATGTTTGTTGGGCCGGGTATGTGTTGCTAGAGAATCCGTTCAGTTTAAGTTACGGCATCACCTATGCTGTATGGAAAAACCCTTTAATAAAGGATCAATCGGTTAGGAAACCAGGAATGTATAAAAAAAAAATATCAATTATTATATTTTCGTTTTTTGGTGAGAGGTCTGTCGCGAAAAGGGAGCAGCTGACCGACAAGATCAAGAACAACAGCAGCTTTGTAGTGTGTAAACCATGTTTGAGTGTAAGGTGTGGCATTTTATATAAAATGCATTGTTTAAAGTATTCTGTACAGTTATGACATTTTGTCGAGGTCTATACGGAGTTATACAGACCCACACAAGTTGATAGACCAAGGCCTGAGATAGAGGTCTCTATGACTATGTCGGCATGTATAACTTTGTATAGAACGCATTTAAAGGCCAACCGTTTTATCAACTGAGGATCATTAAATCATCTATACCTTATCAGCTGATATACGAGTAATCAATCAATGTTTTCTGACAAACTGAGATCGAAGCAGGCGCAGCTCATATCAAAGATGAAGTCGTCCGTTATTGGTTGAAATTTGGCTAGCATGTTAACAGCCATATTTATACAACCTGGAGTCTATCTGCGGGTTATCCATTGATCACTGGATGCATTTTCAGCCAATGAATGATCAGAAAATATGAAATAATCATAGTCATATAAATACAATTTATGGAATAATTATGAGACTCTTGGTGTCACTGCTAAAGGCGGTTTAAATAAAGCGAAATAAAGTCAACAAGAATTGTTCAACATTCTTTGAAGTTGTCACACTATTGTGTTAGACTTATCTTGATGTTTCCTGTACAGTTGTTAGTCACTCACCTGACAACAGACTAACGGTAAGTCCAACCACCACACAGCCTAGCGTACCAATCACACTTAGCCACAGATACGACACCGAATACAACTTCTCCGTTAAAGTGCTGAAAATGAAAAGATTTA
The DNA here is from genome assembly GCA_032466195.1 of Katharina tunicata. NCBI lineage: Eukaryota > Metazoa > Mollusca > Polyplacophora > Chitonida > Mopaliidae > Katharina > Katharina tunicata. Next base: position 7,369 of record JAVFBZ010033813.1, read on the forward strand.
TTTTGAACAAGATTTGCAGAGTATTTCTCGGTCAGCCAGCAATCAATCATATAAATCGTAAGCAAATATTCCTTTAATTTTATAATATTTTGCATTAAATAGGACGCGTCGGTTAACATATGTTTGCGCAACAACCGCACAAAATGACCAGTAAGGTAGATGCTGTTTGCTTGCGTTGATACTAGACATCGCCAAGGGATGACGTAAGAAAAATAGACGCATTCGTTTCTTCTGGATAGCCTGAGACTGCGACTGGGTTTAGTGAGTGAGTTAAAGGGTCTTGTTTCATAATCTTTGTTATATATAATGTTCATCGGGTAGGGGCATTTCGTTTAAGTTGCAGGTTTCTGTACTTTTCATCGACTTTCTCCATTAGGTATAACTCAAACATCATCATCGTAGCTAAGTCTGGGCTTCCATAAGTGTAGCGGCCACTACGAGTACAAATGAGCAAGGCACTGTCCACCACATACCACCACAACGTTACGACTCAAATGACTCTGCTACGGGTGGTCCACGAATTTCTCCACTACTACGTAGTTGTTTCTCCGTGGTGGCATCGGTTTCAATTATACCTAGTTCTACGTTAGACCATGCAAGATTGGCCACGAATATGAGAACGACGCGGTTGCGAAAGTGAGTAATTGAAAAAATTGTGCTTTGCTGTAGCAAACATCTTATATTTGGGAATATGTATTGATATATATAATAATATTGATCGATAACTTTACAATTCAAATTAATTCTTGAAATTAATTGATAACTTAATTGCTTTGTCATCGCGAGTGAAATTCACAGATGGTTTCAGATACGCAAACAGTAGATAATGGCAAAACCTAGATAGCATGTCACAGATAATACAAGTAATGATAAAAGACTTTATTCTGGCTCGATGTCCTCATAAGAGACAGTGTCTCGTACGGTTCGAGGGGGTATACGTCATCTAAAATCAGTAAAGCCGTTCGTCATTAATTTTTCCTTTGCAAAATATACCTGCTAACAGGGTAATTCAGATACCAAAGACGTAAAGTGAGCCCGAGTAGAAAGACTGCACACAGGAATTTCGAATACAAAGATTTTGTTGCGAACGTTACTTAACAAAACTAGCAACACGCAAGACGCTTCAGGACATTAACGGGCAAAAAAAAGAACGAGACAACAAAACTGGACACCACAACAAATCGGCTTCCCGATGCCCCTTAGCTCAGAGAGCACCGGGACACAGGAGGCTCCCACCCAACCGCGGGCTCAGACGATTAGACCAAGAAACCTTTCTATAACTTACAGGTTGTGATGAGTAACCACGGTGGAGTTTTGTAGGTAAACTTGATTAGCGGTCTGGTTCAGGTAACTGAAAACTGACGTAACTTGATCTTCAGTGTGGTTCAGGTAACTGAAAACTGACGTATTCGATGGACAGCCAGAAATGGATGTGGGCAGCTTAAAATCTAGAGGTTTAGTGATGTATTTGCCAAGACCTAACCACATAGACAAACAAAATCCGAACGTTCCACCAGAAATGGCACCCTTGAAAACATACGAAAATTTCAAACTTTATGAAAATCACAAGTTGATTCAAACAATACCAACAACAACAACACAAAACATATGCTCCGGCATTGTGTTCTCACTTTCAGTTTTCATAGCGAGGCAAACCAAATGGTATTGATTGGTTTGTACAAGTCACATGTCCATGCTAGGTCATGGCTTTCTGGCCGAGCGGTTCGACTGAATGGTAAAATGGCTTCAGTTCCGCCCAATTTTAGGCTTCCTTGTTTTCCGTGTTAAACGTTGCCCAGTAAGGTGTACAAATTGTTAAACATCAACATTAAGAAAGATGACCCGTTATTTGGTTATCTACTGTATACAAAAAAAATAATTTGTAATGCCTTGACCTCGTATATAAATGCGAGAACAATATAATAACGTGTTCCTTTACCACAATGTTCATAAAAGCGCAAATCAAGAGTTGGCAATATCGTCATACAATGTTAAATATGAAATAAGACATTTATGTATAATCAATGACTATAAAGAATTACATAGAATTTTCCTTTACAAGTTTGAGTCTAAATACGCCTATGAAAATCGCAGTTAATTTGTAATGAGTCATTGTAGAAATCTAATAAAAATAACACAATCAATTAATTAATTAATTAACATAATATAATAATATTTAAATTTAAACGAAAACATACCCAACTAAGGAAAAATACCGAAAGTTCTTTCGAATAAATTTACTTTTTTATATCGATGTATCAACTTTTGTCTACCAATCTCAGAAATCTAAAAGTTGTTCGTGTAACTTACAATCCAGTTTGCGCATGGAAAAAAAGCTCCCAGTATGAATATTCCAACCAAAGGAGCGCCTGCAGCTCCGTTAAACGTTAAAGATGCCTGCAAAGGAAAGTGATCAAAAAACAATATTTCATTCTGGCTATTGCAACAGTTTATTTATTTTCAATAGTTTTATTAAAATATCTTTCCAAGGACATCATCTTAAATAGCTAGACTTACATGAAGCATGTTGTTTTTTTTTGTTTTTTTGGTTATTATCCAGGATTGGCAGGCTTAAGGTATTGGTAAATAGTTTATAAATTTCTTGCCATTGATCGAGGCACATGCGCACTCCGAGTCACCAACTCGTCTAGGTCACTGTGTTTGTTGAATTTTACCTCCTGCTTAAAGTTGTTGCCATCATAAGACGGTTTGGCAATTAAATGGTTGAAACAATCCACTTTAGACGTGACTGACGCCTTAAAATGTCGACACTGCACAAAGCCACAAATCAGTTCCTTTCACTTTTGGAGTGGAGATCACCGACGTTTATATAGAACGCGTCGTTGTCGTGACGACACAATTTGTTTAACACTGGGCGTCACAGTAACTGCGTGTGAGTTTATATGCGAAGTTTGTGAAATAGCACCCAGAATCTCCCGTCAACCATCCGCGCTATACATTGATGTGTGATATTACCTGTAAAACGGTCCCTCCGAGTTTTTCCACGAGAAAAGCCATCGCGATACCCAATCCTCCAAATACCACCACTGCCAATGAGATTCACGTGTCTATATTCGTCTAAGTTAATTTTATATTTAAGAAGCTCAGTTTCGATCAAATCTAATCTAAACACAAATCAGTGCGATAAAGCTCTTGAGAAATATTTGAAGAATATATATTTTTCACTTTAATCAAGAAGTTAACATTACAACTGAACTATGTTATCCGAATTTCCCAATTCTTAAAATAATCTTTAAATGTATATGTTTATACAAACACTACTTTTTCAACAGATTAATACGAACCACATGAATTTGTATCAATTAGAGTAATTAACTGCTGATTAGCCGTTGATTACAACGTACGTTGTAGTTGTTCTTTAACTATAATAAAGGGAGAAGGAAGGAAACATACTTCCCAAGAAGCAGCCGATAATCCAGAAATAAACCCTTTGATTTGACTTTAGTTGGACGATACTACATTCCTTACCTGTTTTATGTCTCCTCCTTACGTAGCAGCAATAATATTTCCAATATTCCCAGCAGTTCTGCCACAATCGGTGGAAAAACG
>JAVFBZ010033824.1:0-10937 GCA_032466195.1 Katharina tunicata
TTTCATATTACAAAATCAATTCGTAACAAAAATATTTTGAAAACAAGTTGGTATCGTTTCTTTTGGACACTAGTGTACATATAATACATATATTTACATAAAAACACAAACACTTGAACATACACACACACATACATTCATACAGAATATATACACAAACGCATATACACACACATTTTAATGCGTACGCTTTAGATGTCATATATATTATAACCTGCCCATATTTATTTATATTGTTTTATTTAGCAAATATTTCTTAATATTCGATTTAAATCAGGATTTAGATGTTATACATCTGATATCAGTAGAAAGTTTGTTCCACCCACTAGGACCTGAAGTGACAGACATATTAAATGATAATTGACCGCTGTAAACTGGTCTTATAAAATCAAAGAAATACATATATTTACATAAAAGAAATATGATAAATACGATATCATAAAAACAACTATATGAGTATTTCACATTTAAATCGTATGACTTTTACTAATATGAATAATTCACTCGTATATATATTTCACTCGTATGCATATTTCACTCGTATGAATAATTCACTCGTATATATATTTCACTCGTATGCATATTTCACTCGTATATATATCTCACTCGTATAAGTAATTCACGCGTATACATATTACGTTCGTATGAATAATTCACTCGTATATATATTTCACTCGTATGCATATTTCACTCGTATGAATAATTCACTCGTAGATATATTTTACTCGTATGCATATTTCACTCGTATATATATCTCACTCGTATAAGTAATTCACTCGTATACATATTTCACTCGTATGAATAATTCAGTCGTATATATATTTCACTCGTTTGCATATTTCACTCGTATATATATTTCACTCGTATGAATAATTCCCTCGTATATATATCTCACTCATATGCATAATTCACTCGTATGCATATTTCACTCTTACTATTAATATCGTATGGCTCTTTCACTCATATGATTATTTTCACTATAATGATTAATACTGATTTCACTATTTCACTCGAAGGGCTATTGCACTCATATGGCTGTTTTACTGCTATGCCTGTTTCATATATGGCTATTTCCCTTGTACATGTATGACTATTTTCTTCGCATGACTATTTTACTCATATGGCTATTTCATTCGTATGACTATTTCACTTGTATGGCGTTTTCACTCGTAAAACTATTTCACTCATATGATTATTTCACTAGTATGACTATTTCCCTAGTATGATTATTTCACTCATATCACGGAGTGCTCATAAACAAATTAAACAAAAATACAGAGTTGCCAAAAAAAAAAAAAAATATTGAAAAAATACCCGGTAAACAAAATTGTTTGGAATCTTTTCGTTTAGAGCCAGTATTGCTGTATAATTCACCCTATCTCAGAAAGAGTAGACACCTCTACAACCTGATCGATCCTGTGTCACTAAACTTCTACTCAGCACTGGTATTAATCGTGCAAGACCATCATATATTTCAAATTTCTTGATAAATATCAACTATGTTGGCTGGATAATGATCATTAAATATAAACACGGATTATCTCCGAAGCTATTCTAGCATGTCCGATTACTAGTCTTGAAAACATGGGCGGATGTGTTTGCTACTCTTATACACATAGACAATATAAGCATTGTGCGTCACCATAAAGTTATTTTACTTTTCGAACAATGTTCTGACTGCATTTGTTTTACATATTTTACAGCGGAACCTTTCGGGCTAACTAGATATTATGAATAAGAAAATGTAACAACAAACTACAGTACTTTTACTGAACCAATCATATTGAAATATGTCAGTTCTGAACAGGTGTTAAAAATCATGAATGGGTGTATTTTGAATGTGCCTTTCCGTCGGATGTCTTTCTTTACCATATAACTTGAGCTTTTATTAAGGATTTGTTTTCACAATTTAATCTAAACTGTCAAGATTGATTTATTAACTTGGTAGCGGTTAGAACTGTCTTTGACAGATTGAAATCCAAGAGTTTACAATTTCCTAGACTAGAATTTGATCAATAGTACTTGTCTAGTAAATAAATCTTCCAATTGTCAGACTTAAAGGAGATGGATTGGCGCTTTAAACAATAGTTCTTTTAGCTTAACCTTTCCTTTGGGAAGGTCATCTAACAGACGAGCCAGGTCTGGAAGCGATGGATTGCGCGATCTCTCTTCCGCTGGAACCTCACAACAAGCTACATTCAACCATACTACACTGTATATTTAACTGTGAAATGCTTTCGTACTACAATAACCAGAACACTATTTGTTGTCAGATATGAAAGACAAATGCAATAGATTTATATTTATACAATTTCTGTTGGTACATTAACCAACCAAACTACTCTTTCCATTGCTTTACACTGCAGTATATAAATGTAGACTTGTGAAATTGTAAGCCGCCCTACTACCGATTGTTGGTTAAATTCACTGGAATTAGGCTCTGTTGTTACGTTGATTCATCAACCGCAAAATCAGCTGATCTGTAGTTTTTTTCCAGATAGGTGGTGCCGTTGTCAAATTTAATTTCTAAATAATTCTGGCGAAAAAAATAAGTCTGCACGTCCCAAATCCACACTGTGCTGGTTATGGTAAATAAAAGAACTGTTGTGTTTACTATCGTGGGATGAACGTAAAAATAAAATAACATGCTAATTTTAAAACAATTAAATGTTGATACTATACCGCATGGCCTCAATCTGTGAGCGTCTCTGACATGGGGATTGCCCCTTGTTGCCCCTTATGAACCCGGTTTTGATAATTCGGGTCTATAATCAACCTCCATATAGCAGTGTCAGGTTTAATTAAAACTGCCGATCAAATAAGACAAGGGGTAGTTCGTCTACCGTCAATGAACGCAAACACGGCCAGTTTTCTGACAATCGTTCAAACACAAGATCAATAAAGAAAAACAACAAAAAACAGTAAAATTGTGTGATGATAACGGTTAAAGGATACGAACAAAAATAACAGTCCAAATAGATCAAACTATAAAATATACGAAAATTATTTTTAACACAAGCATTTTTTTCCATTTAGACATAACGAGTTTTTGTCGGAGCTGACATGTGAACCGGTAAAACATGAAAACTTTAACCTCCGCCCCCCTTTTCTTTCACTATTAATGCCTGTCAAAGTATGATGTAAACGTTTATGATACAAACAGATGATACTTGTTTCAGTAGAACGTATAAGACAACAGCATGATACAGATGAAAGGCTTACTGGTGGGATATACTGTGGATATATATAATACTCAACACTTTATAGGGATATTGTACATTTTGTTAAGCAATGACAAGTCACTCAAAATGTTACATCTGTTGAAAAGATAACAATCATCATTTGTTAAGAAAGGCATCATGAAGGAAAACTAGAAACAAACTGCCGTAAACAAGATGGCCTTTTGAGAGGATAAAGCTGTACAATGAACGTGAATTATTGTCGGAGATATTTTTCTCTTAATCAAGATGATATTTTAATGGATATTTTTCTCTTAATCACAATGATGTTTTAATGGACTTTTGAAACAGCGATCAATATCTAATAAGTTGGGCGTTAACGCAGCTAACATTCACAAACTATCTCTTTTGTGGTTTATCGTGGTAAGCATCTACATTTTAACAATTTTAACAGGCTGCATGGCAAAAATACGTATAAGCTTAACCTTGTGTTGATTCAGTTTTGGCATTCACCCAAGAATCAAGCATAAACTGTTCTCCCATAAGAAATCATATAATGGGTAATTATATGAAGTTGTAATGATAAAATATAGCAATATGATAAAAAAAATGTTACTTCACTGGCTCGATGAGCTCGTAGAATTAAACAGCATGCCACTGTGCATGTTCTCCCATGCTGATTTGTACTAATTGCTATTGAGTCGACAATACATAAAATAAGACATGTGGTCTTTCGTGACACTTGGCACGTTACAGTGATTTTAAACTTTTATGCTAAATACAGGAACAAGATAACCCTTTAAAGCCTAACAACAGATTTTGACAAGGAAAAAATTAATTTTATAGCACAAACGTTTTATTCCGAGCCATTTTACACAAATATCACAAACATTTGTAAAACATCACTTTGTAACCTACTTTCTGAGTTTGGGTCATATATGGCCCATTGGGTCAAAGAATTACAAAGTTGGTTCAAAGTCATTGAAGCTTGATTTGTAAGAAAGGTCCCTGCCGTGTTCTGTATGTTTGTTAATGCCATACATTACACATACTGATAATTATTTATGAAAAACAACTGTTTAACTACGTGTTGAAGGCCATCATATGAGACCTAAATCCATACTGTTAACTAAAAACAAACTCCAATTCTATGGAATATGGTATTCTCGGAAGCAATTTCTCATCTCTGTAAAACATAATGGAACAGCGCACTTTTCACAGTAAGTATCAGTTTTCAAGTTTACACACAAGGCACATCTACGCCTTTTTATTTCCTTGATAGGCCAATGTGCAAACTGATCTTTGCGTCCCGGACTGGTGCTTGGCGTACATGTTTGGGGGCAACTGTAGCTCTGGGACTGGTTTTATTTGGTCTCCCTCGTTTTCGGGTTGAGTTGATTTCGATGATACCAGTTGAGATATCCGCCTGGAAATTTCGAAGATTGCTTGCCGTCTTCTTCTCTTTTCCAAGTAACTTATGATCTCGGCGGTACTGAAACCAAGCATTGACTACCCCTACAGAAACTTAGTGCCAAAACAAATACATGTACCACCTTCTAGATTTAAATAGATACTTATAGCGCGCAATGCACGCATCAATTAAGTCTACACCACCCATGTTCTCGTTATATCCACGGATAATATTCGGCCTGGCTATTTCAACATGTTCCTTTATTTTCTTATCCCATCTGCGTGCTTTGTCAGAAGGCTCTAGGCCTACACATGTGGACATTAGGGTGACTGGTTTAGTGTCCATCCAAGTAACACACACAATATTTTGGTCCTTCTCAACACGGAAATCATAGGATCCACGACCACACTTTTTCAAAGCTTTCTCACTTTTCATTTCACATCCCGACAATCGATTCTTACGTACAGTTCCGGTGTAGTGGATTCCCTTGTTTTTCATCTCCACCATTAACGGAACAGATGTAAACAGATTGTCTGCAAATAATGTGTAGTTCATCTGGTTTGGGAGGGTTTTGCATAGTGTAATTATGACGCCACCGGCAACACCAAAGGGGCTTTTTTGTGCAGAGTCTGCCAACTTGCCTTGGTAAACTTCAAAGTCATGAAGTAACCCATCCACACTGCATCTGGCCCAGATTTTAAACCCCACTTGGTAGGTTTCCCTTTCATGTATTGCCTGATCGGACTGAAGGAACCCTTGAAGGCAACCATCATTTCATCTATTGATTGTTTCTCTCCAGAACGGTCGTTAGGTACTACTGATTACGGAACATTTTGAGAAGGGGCCTTATTTTCCACAACTTGTCACTCTTAGGTGGAGAATCAACCGCTTTATTGTCCACAAAATGTAGAGATCGTACAAGAAGTTGGAACCTATTGCGAGACATAATATCTGCCACAGGAGTGTTGCTGTTTCCCAGTAGACGCGCATATCTGGCATTTGAACTATTCCCATTCTCATCACAATGCCCAAGAGCTGCTGAATCTCTTTGACAGAAGTATTCACACAGGTGCCAGTTTTTTGCAAGCTGTACTGGTTGGTACACTCTGCAACAAGCTGTAACATTCAATCCGTGAAAAATGTCTTGAAGTACTCAACGGGGGTTTGCATAGTACCATCTGTGCGAGTGGTAGGTTGTGGAAATTGCGAACCAGTAAATGTTTGATCTGGAGACACAAAATTGACTTTGCGCCATTGGTACCGCCGTGAGTTGCAACTTGCTTTAGATGTACCTCCTTTCATGACGTTAGACAGAGGAATATCATCTGAATCACTGGCATCGTCATCTTTGTCACTGTGATCAGACTCTTCTGACCCATCCCCATCAACAACTGGGCGGAAGTCTTCATCATCATCACTCTGAATTCGATCTTCAAATTCACTGTCATTTGCATCAAGCATTTCAAGAACATCTTTCAGTTTCATTTGACGATTAGACCCCATCCTGTTTGGATGATTGGATGCCATAAAGAAACATCTTACATAAAGGGGCATATGCTCATATATGTGGCACTGACATTAGCCTATACCATTATGGATTTATTACGTCTAATGGAGGTATGACTTAAAATGTATCCAATTTTCACTTCATACTTTGAAAGCCCAATGGGGCATTTATGACCCCACACATATATCAATAGGTATGCAATAAAGTCCCAATGGGTCACGGGCGACTCACGTATATTTACACCCTTCACAAACATAGATTTTTCATAACAGAAGAAATTCAAGAGTTTATTTACGTTTTATGGACATTCATGTACAATAAATAATGGCGCAAGTGATATACTCACGGTTAGTGTGGGCACGAGGATGTTAAACTGTGGTACTGCAGTCAACATGTTACCATGGCGTCAGCCATTTCTGAGAAATGATTCAGCTGCGGTAGAGACACCAAGCGGTCTTTCTGTGAGTTATTTTAAGGTCGCAGATGGAACATTGGGCTTTTAAGGACATAATTCAATAGGTCCTATGTTCAGCACAGCATTGCAAATAATATACAGGGTCATCGACGACCCCTCGGGCTCTAAAGGGACATTAACCAGTTGCAGTAAGGCAATGAGTGACAGTTCCAAACGCCGCTGGACACTTTGACAATCATTACAAAATAGAGAAATCAAATGAAACTCCATATCGTCGATTCAGAAGGTTTTGACTGGCCATATTGTTTTTTACCTATAAATAGTTATTTATCCCTGTATGCCGTTTATCGCAAGTAATTTTATACCTGATTATATTGTACTGATTCATGATTTTATCTGTTTTCTGTCAGCCATAGTTTTACATTGAATGGGCTCTGTGACAACCTTTTTTCTCAGTTTAATTTTAAATCAGTTGGTAGTGAAATATAGATGGTTCATTCATTGTCGCACTTTTGCGGAAACAGTTCCCGGGATGTTGTGTAATTACATAAGAGTTCATATTATTCTGAATCTCGAGAAAGGTACGAGCCTATATTACAATGTTTGGCAATTTGACCTCAAAGTTTGTGCCATCAGTTAGGGAAGGACGACGAGTGTACTTAGCACCTGTTTTTTGGTAAAAATGGACCAGGCAGTCTGTTAATGCTTATAAACACGCGTCTCAAAGAAGACAGATTGCGAGAAACCATAATGTATTTAATAAGGCTCTCTATCTTTTCAAAGGAAATACACCCAATTACAGGATGTTTTTTAAACCCTCAAGCTGAAGGCAGAAAAAGAACTTAACTTTCAGCGACGCTTGCGTCATATTCAACTTCGTAAATGAAGATGGTGCCAAAGTCAGAATTATGAATCAATGTCCACAGTTAGATTTAACTTCTGAACGATTTTAAGACAGAAAACCATTGCAATTAATGTATATTTCATTTGACAAGGTTAATGTTTCATTCGCCCCGTTTGTGTAATATTATCTCATTGCTCAAACCGGTGACATGCTGTCTGTGCGTTTGCAGTGTTTAATCAATCTATTTCAGTGTTTACATATGTTACAAAGTGTATGGCTGAGTTACAGTCGATTTAACGGAAACTTGTGAACAAGGGTACCCAAATAGCCTGCAAGAATGACAACTTACACGAGCTGTTACTCCGACCTAGTTTACGCTCAAAATGGTTAATAGTATAAGCAAATATGTGATCGCTCTTTAAAGATTTATGCAGGAAAATATCCGTTGAATCTGCACATAAACTTAAAATGAATATTAAATACAACCACCAAGCACACAAATTAAGAATGATTTATTTTAAGCAGATTTATTCCACTTTTATTCCGGATATTAAAAAGTTAGACATCATTGAGCAACAAATATGGGCTAACTTATTAAAACCTTTATCCTTAAACTTTTAGTTCTCATTTGTCACCAGATTCTACTAAAGACAGTTCGGTCATATCTTATAAACGATTTTAACACACGCCAAAATCTGAAATAAAATTTAGACTTGGTCCAATCTGCGTATATTGGAATATTGGATTTTTGTTTAATACCGTCGACAATCGTCCTATAGTGTTAAGTTAGCCGTGTCGTCCATGAAATATACCTGCTACGAGAGCCTGCTTCAATACGGTCTGTGCCATATGATATTGTAGATTGTTTGTGTAACTTCTCCACAAATCTGCTCATCACGGATGCTACGTATGTGGACACTTCGACTGCAACTCGACATCTTTCACTACAATCGTTTATTGTTGATCAATCCGCCACAAAATATATTTTCGCTTCTTTTAGGCGGATTTATTGACAGCAATCTTCTTGTAAACAGGTGTTTTGACTCTTCAATTTGAACTTCCCTAATGTAATTAATAAGGATCAATACGGAATTAAAAGACGCAAGGGTTTGTGTTCAAATCAATTGTACGTATAACGGCCACCGCGATTCTGTGAAGAGGATGTTCATTTTAGTCTCAAGGTGATGATTTGATCACCAACCCAAGTTATCCTTGTAGATCTACAGCCACCGTGAATCATCACTGTACGGTTATATCAAATCATCTAATTTACGTGATTTACTGACACGATGTTAAGAAGGATTTTACACTATAGACAGATTAAATCAGCCAGATCCACTTCCATATTCGAGGTGTTCTTGAAGTACATGTAGAGATTGTCCCGTGGATAAATATACTGAATGCCGGTTTCTTAGTAAATATAATATAATTAGACTCTCACATATTTATCACAGTCTTGAAAACAGATGGTGCATTCCAATTTAGAGTATTTTTTTTTTATTTTAATTATAGAGACCCAAGACATAAGGCAGATTGCTTCCCACCGTTACTGTTGAGAAATAAACACACGGCATTGCCGCTTTAAAGTACCTAATATTGAAATTGTCAAAAGGCAAACGTTTTTAAAGCTTCTCTTATTTACATGCAGAGCTTCCCTATTAATCATCTTGCTGATAACAGTTTGCTGATTAAAACACAATTAAACATATGGTTTCGAAGGAGGGTTTCTGCTCATACTAAATTCCAAACGCTGCACCGAAAAGATATGACCTCACCAATATAAACAGTCTACTGACCAACTGATCTGATGAGCGTACTGGGCTAATATCTGCTATAGAGCAACAAAGTAATAAGTATGTACATGCTTGTTAAGTCAAGACCTTTGCTGAATCGGGGAGGAGTTCACACTAGCTTTGATTGCATCCCTGTTTATTTTGTCTATGACAATTTATCGAAACAGTGCTTGTTTGAGTGCAGTTATTGTAGGCCTCGTTTACTATTAACAATAGTGGTTGGTATGCGCAATGAATGCTCCCTTCCCTAACAAAACAATTCGCCCTTTATGTTGTAAGGTAATGTGTGCACGGCGTTAAGGATCATGTTGGTAACTCTGGTTGTGTTCTACATGACGTTCCATATAATAACCTGGTTATAGCTGACATAATAACTGTTACAATCCATTTATACACTTTCTCATTTACCAGCAATTCAGGACATGAATGCAAACTGTCTGGTAGGGTTGATACTTACCCTAAATATTGTCAGTTTGGACGTTTTCTAGAATTAATGTGCGCTATCTTTCTTAAATTAAACACATCCATCATTTACGATGAAAACAAACGACAGGCGTTCCGATAATGGACCTAGGGAAACATGGAATAACAATTTACTCTTGGTATCGGTAACACGAGCGTCAAAGTAGACTGAATATTTCACAAGCAGTCAATATGGTGAAATTAAAATAGTCTATCCCAAACTAATGAACAGTAAAACGACACCTTTTTGTCTTTTGACACTTATTTGTTGGTGCTTACAGCCGTGCTCAATGGTATTTAACTTTGTTTAAGCTTTGAGAAAATGTCTAGCTGAAAACTTCAAATAAGGAGTTAGTTTTCTACATGTTTAGATTGGGGTCCCGTTTCAGCCACAATAGCCTTTATCCTTGTTCGATGGTACACAAACAGATCTTTTATGTCCTTAAATGCAGTATCATCAGCAGATTCTTAGAAACATTTGCCTCTTTGGAACTATATACACGCAATCTATTGTCATAGTTATTAAAACCAGGCAGTCTGGACATCATAACAATACCGATGCATTGTGTTCCTACATACAAGTAAAGTTGTTGTTTGATTTGGTTAAACAATTGATAATTACAATTATGTTTTCGTTATGTGCCCAGCTTCTAAACACCACTTTAACACATTTTACTGGGAAGTCACATATTTTGTTACGTTTAATCTACCTTAAGGTAATTCTACAGGTGAAAACAAAAAAGGTATACACATTGTCTGACAGAACCAAGGCACATCCTCCCATATTTTTTAGAAAAAAATAATTACAATAAAATTTCGACAATCTGGAGGTTTTAGACAAAAGAGAAAGATGACGGAGAAAATGCACTAAACCAAAACTTTACGAAAACAAATCTTTCTTAAGTAGTCATCTACAGCATGAATAAAAAAAATGCAGAAAAAAGGAGGAAAATACAGTGGAGGAAAAGACAGTGGAGGAAAAGTTGGAGGAAGACTGCACATGTACTTTATTACTACACTAAGAAGAGGCACGTTTTCGGGCACCCTGCGGTAGTGTAATTTATGTGCGCATGCTAACACATACGTGTTATCAATGTTCAAGCATTCTGTGAAAGCGTAAAAACACCAAAGCGTATTAAGTCTAAACGTGATTCTTAGTTTTTGTTTTAGTAAAACTGATCAATTCTGGGCCTTGTTCTCAGTTGATTGCTTTAAAGGTTTTAAGACATTATGGAGACCCCTACGCTTATCTATGTTGTTTACTTATCTCGTTTGTTAGTTGTTTTGTGTTGTTGTTGTTGTTTTTGTTCGAGAGGGGAGGGGAGG
>JAVFBZ010033835.1:0-10937 GCA_032466195.1 Katharina tunicata
GTTTTAGGATAAATCTTGTCATTTCATTGTTAAACAAGAAGGTCCACAATCCTACCTATGAGGGCAGCAGGAGTATGTGTGTGGCATACCCTTGTCATGTGGCTTCTTTGTTAGTTACCATGTGCATAGAGTGTGGTTTCCTTCACCCGCTGGGCCAGCACACAGTCATAGGAGTGAAATAAAACGCTCAACTTTCATCTAAACATATGTAAGCTACTTTATGTCAGATTCTATTTTCTTGGTTCATTTATTACAGTTGTTGTTGGAGGCAAGCAAAATTGTCTTTCTGTACATTTATAAAATCAAATCCAAAGTCTGTTGATGTTCTGTTTGTAGAAATCTGAAAACCTTGCTCTATAAAATATATCAATATATAATCAATTTTGACATTTCAGGCATGTCTGAGTCGTAAATCAGACAGTGATTTTTGGCTGGCATTGGCAGGACTCTCCGACCCATGTCATAGTGAAGAGCTTTACTTCTCTCCTCCAAGGGAGACAACAGACAGACTGCAGGCTATTCTCAAAGACGGATTCTCTATCAAAGGTTGGCTGTTTTTCTTATATATCTCCAAAGTAACTCCAACGGTTAACCAAATATGTGAACCGTTTGTAAAATATCTTCACAATAAGTCAAACATTAAAAAGATGTGTATTAATTTATCTTTTGAAGTGTCCAGATTTATAAATTGTAGGATTTTTAAAAAGAAATGGTTAGAAAGGGCTTAAAGTATTGTTGAATAGTTCAAAAGCAGTTTATGTTTTGTTAAATGTTCACAGAGTGGTTAGTTTGTGAAATTATTACAAAATTAGATATATCAGTGAGAACGTTATTAAAAACAATCAAAAAAATATGTTTTCCAATATTTTGGGGCTTGGCATAATGTAACAAGTAAGAACATATGATAATGTGAGAATTCCTTTTAACTTCGTATTTCAGGATTTATGTTCACTAAAATTTTGTGAAAGCTTATTTCACCTTTGCTAGAGCAAAATCACCTGTAAAATCTGTTATTTATGAAACTAGCATGATTTCTTGTCTCAGTATGCAAGTGGGTTTTTTTCTTCAGATTTCTCACAAGGACAATATGGCAGTGGTTTATATTTTTCTAAATATCCGTCTCGAGCTGCGCAAGTAGGCAAAGTATGTAACAGTCCCAATTCCATTTTTACCTGAGATCTCTTTTGCTCTTAATCTTTATCAGTTGAAAGTAGATTGATTGATTGATTGGTTGGTTGATTGATTGGTGTTTAACGCTGTGCTCAAGGGTATTTCACTTGTATGACGGCGCTGTATTCCAACAGTAGTCAGCGACCCTTTACACAACCATAAAATGTGTAGTCACTCTAGTGTTTTTGCTGTTGGAAAGATAATGTTCCTCCAGTGCTTAGTATGACAGCATGAATATAATCTGGAAACATACTGCCCTTAGCCAGAGGGCTCAGTTGAAACTAGAAGACAAAGGCCCAAAGGAAATGTCCTTTTGTGTAAGCTCCCATTTACAATAATGTTAAAGTGGATGTGTATATGAACTGGTGACGTTATATTCAAATGGGGCCCTCTAGCTAAGGCAGTATGTTTCCAGATTATATTCATGCTGTCATTCTTAGCTTTGGAGGAACAATATTTTTCCAACAGTGATAAGTCTTTAGTGAGTTCACATTTTTTGGTTATGTTATAGTAGCCGTCTACTGTTGGAATACAACGTTGCCATACATGTGAAATACCCTGGAGCACGGTGTTAAACACCAATCAATCAATCAAAATGGCTTGTTCTCCGTTTACTGTTTGTGAGGCCAATAAGTTGGGGGCATATATCTATTAAATGACACATGGAAAAAAGGGTAATCTGGTCGAAAATCGCTGGGCTTTATACACTGAACAAGTATGAAAGATTTTTGTTATCCGTTATTGAGACACAAGTATACATGTATCATATGCCATGATAAATGTACGTCGATCAACCATTCAATTTAAAGCTGAAGGTCACTCTGGTTAGGTTATGAAGCAGTTTAAACCATTGTGTAAAACAACTTGAAAAAACTAAATAAATAATAAAGTTGAAGTAAAGTGGTTATGTTTAATTACAGAGTGGTGTATTAATACTGGCTGAAGTAGCTCTTGGTAAAGTTCAAACAAGTGTCTCTGGTGATACAAACAGAACATCAACAGACTTTGGATTTGATTCCATTATTGTAAGTATAACGCTATGAAGGTATTTTAAATAATTGAACCTTTATATCTGTTTAATAAATCAAACAAAAACAGTTTATTGATTTAAAGATTTCTTAAGTGCACCTGGAAACATCTTTGCACGGCTGAAAATGCAATGACTAAACCTGTGTTGTTTAGCTGTGAAGTACCAATCTTTGGATTGTTTTTCATGAACTGTTTCGGCACATGGAATAATTGTTATATTAATTTTCTGAACAAGGATCTGTGGCACACACTTGGATACAGAAATTTAGACTGATCTAGCTTTCTTGTCACCTGTGAACAAACTACCATGAGCCAAATGATTTACCTTATAAGAACATGATACACTTTCTTTTCTAAATTCAGACACCATGTGTATCCCAGCAGAGTGGTGAGGATGACAAACTGAGTGAACAGCATATAATCTTTAACCCCTCTCAAGCCAGACCAATCTGTTTAATATCCTACGAATGCGTCAATGAGTCATGGTAGAGACAGAGGAATAGGTTCAAGTTGTGAGAGTGACAAAATATGTGAATTGGTAACTTTGTGTTTTATGCATTTAGAGCCTTGCTGTCTATTGATCAACAGTATTAGTGTTCAGTATTTTAAATCCACATTGGTGGTTGGAGAGAGCTTCTTGTGACCGAGCAAATAAATCCAATTTGATATTGTCCTGTTATGTGTCCTACTTTCTGTCGACCCAGTATTAATTAAAGCTATGAGCACTTGTTTGATTTGACAAAATCGCTTTTAAAGCTTCTATTTACCCTATTCAAGTTGTCTAATTTAATACTGACCATTGATTTTAGGTAACTGCATTTCACATGTAGATGTAGATAACAAGGCAACGGTTTGACACTATAAACTGGATTTTGAAAACTAATGCAGATAGACCTTGTTAGTCTCATCCAATGTTGTATTGCCTGTGACACTGTCTCTGGGCTGCTTCACACATAAATCTTGCCTGTTGTCATATGAATGGAAGAGCCTAAAGTATGGCTTAAAACACAGATCAAACAGACAATTGATTTACCAATATCATGGTTAAAGGAGTAGTATTGCGGGACATGTATCTACAAGCGTTGTGTTAGGTTATTAGTTTTTACCTACAAATCAAATAACTGTGATCAAGAATAGAAAATTCATCACTCAGTGTCGCCATTGATTCGTTGTGGTTCTCACAATAATGGTTGGTTTGTTGCTTTGCCTGTGATTTTTAATTTCTTGATGTGAAATGTTAATTTGTATATGTTTAGATGTTAAATGGACAAAATATGTTTCTTTTACTTGTTTGATTCTCTTAACGATAGTGATCTTCATCTTTAAATAATCTAAAGTGAAATGTACTAACTGGATTAATGGTTGCGTGATTTCTTATCCACTAATCAACTTTGTTGTTAAGAACTATTTTCTAGAGATAAATGTGACAAGTGTGAAGAGTTATTTATACAAATTCCTACTTTTTTTATATGGTGTGATATATGGCATAATTATAAATGTTACAATTGTTTTTATATATTCAAGATTTTATTTAACAAAATCTTTGTACATCTGTGATATTGTATAAATCTTTTTTATAGCAGCTAAGAAAAATACACCAGACACACGGGGGGATAAAAAGGTCCTAATTTTCCACCTGTAAGCAGTCCGAGACTCTTTGATCATTGTCTGATGGCAGTATGTTATGATCCCCGCTCCTTCCCAATTCAATTTCATTCGGCTTCCTCCCATTGTCATGTGGTGTCATTGTTTGTTGATGATTTTTCTTCATCTTAAGGACTGGCACCCTGCCATTATGAGAGAAACACCCTTTAGTTGGGTATGACATAACGCCAATCAAACAAACAAACAAAATCCATATTTGCAGTGTGTTTGCGTTCTCCTAGAGATTTGATTGAATATACTGAAAGTTGAGAGTGAACTGACTGACAATGCTGAATGTCGTATTTATTACATCGCATTTGTATCTGTTCTGTGAAAATCAACGACACCATCAAAATGAAATGATAAAACTGCTTCTTTGTTTTGAAAAGCCACCGTATACTTAAGCCTCCTGCTATCTTAGGACTAATTACCATCTGATCGATACAATGAACATTCCATGTCAATCAACTTATTTATTTCATTAAATTATATTTTTTAAACGAGTTTGTTTTGTGTTGACTGACTAGTTTAGTGCTCCAATTAATTAAAGAAAAAAAATATGGGTAAATTACCAAATTGTTGTAGCTAATGCATGGGGGATTTTCAAATAAAAACTTGTACAGATGAAAAAAAATCTAGATCTGGTGAATTTTATTCTAATTCACGCTCCCTGTAATGGCTTTCTCAGAAGGCCCAAACATTGAAAAAAAAAATAACAATTTCTTGATTAAATGATTTTGCCTCATGCATGTCTAATCTGCATTAGTTTTTTAACTTGGCATTAGCAATAATCTTTTGAACAAATGGCCCTTTTACATTCCACTTACTATTATGAGCTTTAATGACCGTGACTAAGTATTCCAGCATGACAATTTACTTTAGGAAAGTTTACTTGTGATACCTTTTTTTTGCTCAGATTGAGATCCAGTTGCTTTCCGTCATTTTGATACATTTTAATGCTTTGCTGCCAATCTTCTTGTTTCGGTGAAAGGTCAAGAAAATCAGGATTTTTCTTATGTTAATAATATTCGGCTATTGTTGCGGTTATTTTAGCTATGGTAACATGTAAAATAATAAAATTTAGAATTTTAAAAGAAATGGTATGTATAGTGCTGCGTAGCCGTTCATGTAACGGCAAATAACCAGACATAATATGATTTAGGAAGAAAACTGAGGTGTCATGGCGTGGAATGCCTATGAAATTCTTTGAGTAACGAAAAATTCCTCTCTGAGTTGAAGTTATTAACGTGTTTGTTTAGCTCCAGTTCCAGGGCTTGTTTATATCCTTTAAGGTAGGCCTTCGTTCTGTTCAGCTTTCAATGCACAATATGTTGTAATTATAAGGCACTCCTGTGGATAGAGTAGAGAACAGTAGGGTTGTCCAGATCAATTGTCATGGGGAACAGACAAACTGTTTTAGGGGGTGACTTTACAATGACGACTGTGTCAACACGTTGTTAGCCGGAAGCCTTTATTCTTTAAGGAGAATGATTTTTACCTGGATCGTGGATGATTACTTTGTCTTCGTTTCGTTTCATGTATGCTCAGATCTCACGTCAAAACTGGATGAATAGGCGTTGGCATTTCTTGTTCCTACAGGTATACCATTGGGGTTCCAGAGTACACACTGTTTACCTGAACACTGAACTATTGTCTTTCGTTCTAACAAAAAAAGAAAACGTTGCAGAGGTGTGAAGAAATGAAATGACTCGGCGGCATTTAAATATTTCCGACGAACTATATTGATCCACTCGAAAACTCGAGTCTGAAAACTCGACAGTACAGGGACACCCCCCTGTTAGAGCCTCTTTGTATTAAAAAGCACCCGAGTTTATGTGCCAGTATTTTCGGCACCTTTGTGTCTGTGTGTTAGTGTGTCATAAACTACCTTAACATTGCTAGCTTCTCATACCAAGTTAAAGTGGTTTCTTTAATGGACTCTCATGATGCTACCGTTACACTAAACGAGTCGTTCGTTTACCTCATACTTTAACCTATGGATCTCAGTCGTTATGGATTCCAATCAACCAGACGAATCCTCGCAGACGACAGTTCCAGAACGAGAGCAGATGAATGGAATTACCGGTCATCCTAAAGGTCACTCTCGCCAGAACAGTGCCGGGTCTAGCGGTGAAATGAATTTACCCATCACTGAAAAAAAACAATCTGAGAAAAATCATGTTTTGGACAAATTTGAAAAGCTAAAAGGACTGTTTCGTTCAAGATCGTCGGCCGGATCTAAAGGGACATCTCCACAAATAAAAGTCAGGTAAGTTATCAATGAAATCGTTCGGTAGTTATTTTGTTCCGACTGTCAATCACCTAATTGATTATCACGATCGTTGTGTATAGGGACAATTTGATATTTTGATTAATTTGAAATTGATTCTGTTAACTCTCTAAAGCGAATGGATACATCCTGACTTCGATGTGCTGGGACCAGTTGCTAGTAGCCACGAGTGGCTCAGACCTTAATTTTTTTTTCTTTTCTGAAATTTGTATAATGCCTGTCGACGGCGAAAAACCAAATTATTGCCTGACTAAAAAATAACCCCAAAACTATCGTCTGAGCTCCTCGGACTAAGTTGCTAGATAGATGATTCGTCGTGTGTAGCCTAATATATTAATACCTGATATTATACGCATCAGTTAACTTCGTATTATTAATGCAAACATATTTTTACTGGAAATGTGTTTTGTTACACACTGGAACTAACAATTTGTTTATGAGCCGTGTTCTATGGTCAGCCTCTGTATATATGTATACGCAATGTTATGGCAATACTAAGTCATGCAAGGAATGAGTGTAATCTGTTAACGAGGGGCCTCCATGATAAATGGATACCTTTTATTTCTATCTGGATTTGACCTTTTGGACATATATCCCATCAACAAAGTTGACACCGCAACCATTTGACTAAGTACAGAAACAGTTTGATATTAAAAACAAAATACGAGTGCTGCTCAAAACCTCGATATAAAAAAAAAACAGTTTTATTAGGTCCATATACTGTCAGAGCTAAAATAAATTTAATTTGAAAGCTGGCCATAAACTTTTTCTGGATTGATATAGACCTACCCTGTTTGTTCAATAATTATAATAATATAGGGCCTAGATGTATGTACAAGCGTGCATCGCTGTCCTTTAGTTAGACGCTTCGTTCACTGTGGGAGGGAGAGCAATAAGCCTTTGTACTGGCTGTGCTGCTTAATATCAATTTTATAATAACTCCAAAGTCTATAGGGCTGTATAAGTGATAGTATTTAGGTCGTTCGTGTTTTATATTTAATATTGCTCACAGTTCTTTATTGCCAGACACTTTTCAAAGGAAACTTTGTACTGCCCATAGGGCATTTTCTCTCACGAATGACGTACCGGTTTTCAACTGGACCTTAACTATCGGAACATCTATAATCTCAATAGACACATGTAGTTTGCATGAACTAGTTCGTGGCTAAAATTGGAATATTGACGATGAACTATAATGATAATAAAATTGACAGAATACCTATAAAAATATATGCTGAAGGACAATACTATATTTTGACTTACTTGGCTGTATACGACGTGTCGTGACCACATATATAAGAAATCCGACTAGGCTTTTATTAAATGTATTTGAAGCTTATATTTTGTCAAGAGTAATCACACTGGCACAGGGATATATATACGATCTCATTTTCAAGAAGTCGTTCATTTTTCTGACATTTGATGTAGAACATATAGTGACATAGCTTCAACAGAATTTTCTGGTCGCCTAACCCTGTACAAAAATTCTAAAGTTTTCTTATATCCTGGATCACGTCATTATATCGGCTTTATCTTCGTTTATTAATAGGACTCCAATTCTTCAAACTTGACAGGTGCGTGTTCATTCTTCTTTTCTCTCTATATTATTAGACCTGAAAGTCTTGTCGATTTTTCCTTAAGGGTAATATTTTTTGGAGTTGGACATTCTTGAAGTTAGTTTTAATAATGTATGTAAATTGAACAAAAGAAAAGTCAAATAGAAGAATTGATTTGATAAACTGAGATATTTATAGGCGTATATTTACTGCAGGTTAGGTGATAATTGTAGACGTCTATCCGCGTGGCCGTGTACTAAGTCACCCAGATCGGTGTGATTAAGAACCAGTTTCTTCAACAACTGTCAAGTTTTTTTACTTCAAATACAGTCTTTTCTTCGTTCAGGTGATTCCTTCATAGCTGTATAGAATTCACTCTTGCAGTCTAAACGATATCGGGAAACGTATTTATAGGTCTTTATTTAAATGCTGTATAACTCCATCTAAACACTTGCACCCTTAGAGTGTAATTGCTTATGAAGATACGTGTACACGATCTGTGCTGACTGCCAATGTATCATTGACAACAAATAAAGAACACACATCTATGCCTATATGTCCCGTCTATGTATACGGACCTCATAAATACGTCTAGCCAAGTCATCCCATATAGTTCTGCCACCAAGTTTGGAAAGTCTTCTGTTCATTTTCTATATAAATCTTTGTACCACAAATAAAGGACTGCTGAGGGTGACACATGTGTTATGTATGTTCCTAATACACCTGTTCTCGCCGGGATCACATAGTTCCTGTACTCGGCAGCTCACCTGTAGATTATGCTATATATGTACGTTTATATACACACATCATTTGTGTATGGTTCTGTGTGTACAAATCACTTTGGTAACCTAGACTGCCAGACACGAATATAGCAAACAAGCCTACAACACATAAATTACACCTGTTAAATATCTTTGTTAAACTTGACGAACTTCTTTACAAAGCTCTGTTATGTGAGATGCGGGCCCACACAGTTTTCTCTATGCGAGAGCACCATAACGCTTGCCTTTGAACAAACTTAAGTGTATACCCAATATCCACGCAGTGTCGTTTAATTTTACTAAGGAATTTCTGTTGTGTGTTACACGGAGGGCATATATACGATATGGTAAGTACGACAGGTAATATTTTAACAAATTTCATTACTCCTGTCGGTTGTTAAGAACAAGTGAAGAAGAGTAGTCGGTATATAAGTTCTGTACAGGTCAGGTTTCAGTGTGTAGGATATGTCTTTTGTATTTACGTCATCATCAGTATCACATTTATACGTGTTTACCAATGGGTTAAACTGCTGATCGGTCGCTAGAGCCTAAATGTATATACCGGTAATCTCTATATCTTCCTTGTTCAGGGTTTGTCTTGTATATAACATAACTCTAAATACCGATTTCTATTTCTAGGAGAAACATGTACCTATTATTTTGATTTTGAATTTGCATTTTTTGATGAATATTGAGTAAATTTGAGTGTGTAAGTAATAGAAAATTCTATCGTAGACACTGCTCTAATTACAACCTAACTCCGACCAGATGTTAACAGAAATCTTACATAGTTTTCTCTTTTTTTGATAAAGACGATTCCAGTAAGCTTTAATCGGGTGTTAATTAAATTATCGTGACAGGAGATGTTAACTTTATATAACCAAGTGTAGATTTTTATTTTTTGACAAGTGTAATGTTATTATATATCCGGACAGGACTCCAGTCTCTCTTTCACAACTTTAAAACACAAATGCACACGTTCAGCTGGGATACTACTTTGAATATACTGCTTATATTCTGTCCATTTATATATTTCTGGTAATGAACTACTACAAAAGTATATATATTTTCGCATGGTGCAATTTGGATACACCATGACTGGCAAGTTAGACGGTATATTAATCGGAAGATATATAGTCAGCATAAATCACCTCTCGTTCTTTGGTGTCTTTTGATCTATCTCAACTCTGTTAGCATCGAGTCGCACATGTCTTGCTCGTTCCTCTGTACCACTTGTGGGTGTGTTGACATGGCTTATCTGACTTAAGACAACACCGATAAAAAAATCCAATTAATCTTCTGCCCAGACCCCGATAGAGAACGGCAGGTGATTGCTAACCACCTGTACACATGGAGATGTTACACCTGTTCATAGAGCCCAATTAACGATTTGCAGGTGATACAAAATAGTCTCTAGTTAAAGGAAAAATAGATCTGAGTGACAGTATAAATAATAATTTGTTTTAGTAACATTAAGAAGATGCTATGGGTTATCGTTTGTAAGTGCCAAAACAGGCACTCAGAAGTTTACTGAAACAAAGTAGAATATGCAAAAGTCTGTGTATGCTGGGAACAGGAAGAAACTGAAGTGTGTTTGGCACTAGGATAATTTTTCGCGATTTTATAACGATAAATAAAAGACAAGACAATCAGAACGAATTTCATTCAAAGTGAATAACTTTTTGGAATCTCCATTCACCAAGGTAAAACATTAGGCCTTTTGTATACGGTTATAGAGACATTTGGAATCCAAGCGTGCAGTGCCAACTTGAAATATGGCACTATAGACCCCACGTACATCTATAGTTCTGTTTGAACACACTGTATATATATCTAAACAATGTATCGTACACTATAATTACTGACGACTAACTTAAATGTTTAACGAACACGTGGTATTTTATGACATCCAGTAGAACCGGGTTTACTTGTCAATCACCTTCGGCATTTCTTTTTCATATCTATAGGCCTACACTCCAGTTTAAGCTTCATTTTAAGTTGACCTTTCACGACATCGTGTCTCAGTTCAGTAAATATAGAATTCCCTCAACCTGAACAATTGTAGGTCCGTATAAGCCCGTTAAAAATCATAGATGTTTATAATAGGGGGGGGTGAGGGGGAATGAAATTTATAAATGGGGCCTCATGGTCAAGAGCGCACATTTCTAGAGTGTACGCTCGTGCACGATCCACAGACCCCCCTCATCTCCGAGTCCATGAGTTCAAGCACTCGCTCGGACTGTATATATATGTGGGTTGGTCTGCCAGCTACCAGCGGAAAGTCGTGGGTTTTCTGGGTTCTTTACCCAGTTTTCCTCCCACAATAAAGCTGGCCAATGGTCTGTAATTGGGACATATATAGTCCTGTTGATGCAACATCGGAAAATAAATAAATACAAAATAAACAATTAATAATATGGTATTCATTTTACTATTTTTTTCCTCATAACCCCAACCCGATCATTTATTGGGAGAAACCGTTATTAA
>JAVFBZ010033857.1:0-10936 GCA_032466195.1 Katharina tunicata
GTACAACGTTAAATCACATAAATGAATAAATAACAAACCTTGCACATGTATGTAGCCATTTTGACCAAGTCACATGACTATGTGTTCGTCATGTGATTCTGCTAAGACCTCACACGAAGCATGCGCCAGTTTCGCTTGAACGCAGTCGACCTGTCCCTAACCCATTCGGCAATGGTTTGTTGCAGCTGATCGCAAGAATTAAGTGAAATGTTGACGTGTTCGTTACGAACATGTCGACTGCGTCCAGTTGTCCTCAGTTTCAGTGGATTGCACGTCGACATGTGCTTTATGAATCAAATGAGACAAACCCTCCACTAAGGTCATCAAATATCACCCCCCTCATGTAATACATTTAGTCAAATCCATATTGCACTCAACTTGGGTTATCAAATATCACTCCACTTAGGTATTGAATTTAGTCAAATCCATAAAGCAATCCACTCAGGTAATCAAATAGCACTCGAGTATACATGTAGATTTCAACTCAGGTAATCAAGTAGCTCTGGAGTATAGCTCTCCGCTCAGGTAAATTTAAATTGCAGTGGTGTTTAGCTCTCAACTCAGATATCTATCACTGGGGTAATCAAGTACCAATGGGGTATATATAGCTCTCAACTCAGATATCTTTCACTGGGGCAATCAAGTAGCAATGGGGTAAATATAGCTCTCTACTCAGATATCTATCACTGGGGTAATCAAGTAGCAATAGGGTATATATAGCTCTCAACTCAGATATCTATCACTGGGGTAATCAAGAAGCATTGCGGTATAGCTCTCACCTCTGGTAATCAAATAGCACTGGGCACTGAGGCAAGGGCATTAGGAAGCCTATTTGTTGTGGTGTCTTGTTTTTATCCTTTAAATGTATGGTGGCGTATTCTAGGTTGCCAGCGTCGCTTAGGGGGATTTCCTTTGCCCAATAGGTTAACAATTGAAAATTATGATTAATAAGTGAAATAACTTAAGTAAAACTCCAATCAATCAATCAATCTGATTAGACATACCATTTAGCTCTCAACTCAAATGATCCATTTACATATTACTATATACATGTTATGATGTAACATGTAGCACAAACTGCTTTATTCTAATTACGCCTTCAGCACTTACTCAGACCTCAAAAGTTCAAATTACATTATCCTTTATAGCACTTAACTTAAAACATGTATCTTACCATTACCTAATTTCTCTATGTATTTCAACGCAGACTGCCTTGAGTTTTAGTTTTAGGAATGTATTTTCAGCAATCCAGGTTCCAACTTAAATTTTTGAAGATATTAAAACTTGTAATCTTTAACAAAAGGCACCTGGTTGTTGCCTCAATGTTTTTTATTTGTTTTGATGCATATGACCATTTTAATTATTCTTAAAAAATGTAGGTTGTTTAGTTTGGTTTCATTAGAACTTGGTTACACTTGTTAACGCAAACAACTTTACCAACTGTGCCATGATTTTTGTCCTTTTTTGTCTTCCTGTCTGTCAGTTCAGGATGTTTTTGCAATGTGGAGTGACCCAGTTGTTTAACAAAACTTTGTACAGTGACCTAGTTGTGCCACAAAACTTACTGCGGAAACCGCCAATTGTCAACCCCCATAATTATCAAAATTCACTCTTCTTTTGAGAACCTATTAGTTAAGAATAAAAAATAACATGTTGGCCTAAGATATACATGTAGTCATATGTCATTGCTCATAAAAAAGACCATGTCCATGATTTTGCAGGTATAAGCCAGTCGTATGTCAGTCGGTACCTCAGGGGAGATTACTGTGACATGTCTGAAACCAGCTGCCGGGGTATTTACCTTTGGTATCTGAATGCTAAAAGGAAGAGTTCCAATAAAACTGAGTCGTTCATCTTTACTAGTATTTCAGGTAAATACATGTTATCTTGTAGCTAGCATTTATTTTTACAAAGAAGAACAAAATTACATGTACAACTCCCAACATAAATACACATCACGGCATGTATGGTTGTCCATATTACCTATTTTATCTGATGCAAATATTAATTCTGTTATTCTGATATTTGAAATGTTTATTTTCACACTACAACCTCGATAATTCCACTCCAAAGCCGTTTATTATTGTGTGATAATATCACTTGTTATTACACAAAAATCAACAGTTAATGTCATAGAGAGATGACAGCTTTTACATCATGGCTATTATGATGTCACTACAATGTTGCAATGTTATATACTTTGTTGCAAAAAGATGTTCAGTGTAGTGGCTGGTTTTCTATGACAAAAGATGTTCTGGTGTAGTGGATGGTTTTCTATGACAAAAGATGTTCTGGTGTAGGGGCTGGTTTTCTATGACAATGTGCACGACAATGTGTATCTATAACAATCCCTCAAAAAGGAAAACAATTCTACAAGAAAATCACATCAAAAGTGCTCAAAATACTAAGTGTGAGAAAAAGATTAACCAAATCAAGCATGTATCCAATGTTTGGAGTCGTAACTTTGCTTTACTCTTTTTCAGTACATTCTAGAATGAAATGCAATAAAACCCTGGAATCAAACGAATTTGTCCGTTTTAAATAAATTATAATATTAGTTTCTAAAATAAAATAAATTACGTATGATGCCGTTTTTATTTATTTTGTTTAGATTAAACAACTAAATTGTCCACGGAAGTGAAATTCTCCCTTGAGTGAGTTGCCTAAATAACTTTAAGAAATAAACTATTCTGGGCAAAGCTGTATGTATTTGTACAGTCATTGCTTTGAGATGTAATACGCCATTAACTCTTTTATTAACAGGTTTTAAGATATTCTCACTGCTGGTAATGTTTCGTGTTGTTTCTAACAGGATGTAACTCAGGAGAAGTAATCTCAAATGCCCAAACTGAGTTAACTCCCCTGGCAACCTCTCCAGAAGGCTTGAATTTTTTACCACATAGACGAGAAAGGTTTACATTTAAACAGTGTCATCTACAGATCCTCGAAACTTACTTCTCGCAGAACCAATATCCAACTGCTGAAAAAAGAGAGATGATTGCAACAGCCTGTAATGAAGCTCTCATCTCCGTTAACATAGGTAAGTGTCTAAGTTTTCATATTTTTATAATAATAATTCACCTTTCATAACAAAAAAGTTGCAGGGTCCTGTTAATATCGTCCTTTATTGTCCTGTAAACACACTACATGTATGGTGTCTGTGTTGCCTGCTTCTTGTAGGGTGCTTTCCTTCACCAATTGGGCTAGCACGCTGTCTTATGTATAAAATAACCTAACGTGCAGGGCAAAACTCCAATCAAAAAAGCAATTAATTAAATTAAAACATCTGTTCATGAAGCATTTGCCAGTTGGTCCGCCTGCGTATCCTCAAAGATAAGGGTCAGTCTGTCAAACAGGTAAGTATAAGACATAAGATTGTTGATATCGTCGGGGAGCAATGGTTTTTTTGGGGGTGTTTTTTTACCAGGTTTCTGCATGGTTTTCTCCAAAACACCAGCTTAGCATCTTCATCATCGTATCAGTTACAAATATTTAATACAACTTTCTGAACCCAAGCAAGACATTAACTACAATTATTTTAACATAACAAGGCATTTTATAGATATACAACTTCTTGGTTTATTGACGAGCAACGTTTCGGAGCAGATGCTATGTTTCATTAGCTTGAAAACGGTGCTAGCATCTGCTCCGAAACGTTGCTCGTCAATAAACACAGAAGTTGTACATCCATAAAAAACCTTGTTATGTTACTATCCCTGCTTCTAAATGCCACTCAATGAAGTCATACAATTATTTTGTTTAAACGTCAGAATTATGTTTAATAGAGAATGTTTTGGTTGTGTTAGGTCAACCCCTGACAGACAGAGAGAAAGTCTACCCTCATATTGTGGCCAACTGGTTCGCTAATCGCAGAAAAGAGCTGAAAAAGACAACCAAAGACGGTAAGTGAACATATTTTATTTGTTATCAAATAATGGTTATTATATTTTTTCTCAGTTAAGGTAGTTGTAAACAATAACAGATTAGTTACTTTGCTTTTAAGTCTTGAACACTATTTTAACTTATAAATGAAGAGAGAAAAACTGTGAATGCCTCCTCCAGGAATCGAAACCAGGGCTCTATCGAGTTGGAGTACCGACAGAGCTACATAGGCTATCATTTTTCATATAGTGTAATTAAAATTGAAGGCCTTTAAATCCTTAAAAAGCAGCCTTTTTAGTAAACTTTATATTTCAGTCAGAAATTGCTTTCTGGGATCTGAAAATACTTCTCTAACAAATTCATGAGTGAATTTGATCAGCACACTCTAATTAGCTGGTATTTGATTTGGCCACTTGTACTATCACCAACCCTGTAGGTTCCTGTCAACTGGTCAACCTAACATATAGAACAGAAGTTTCCAGTGGCTGTGAAGATCACATGGGGTTTTTAAAAGGTTTTGTATCAGTTTTTTCACCATTCACTGTCAGTGCAAAGATGTAATTACAGTGAAGACAAATTTAAACACCAATCAAATAAATAAATGTAACATGACATGATGCAACAGTATTATTTAAATTGTTTAACAATCTCTTCATTCCAGGTGTACCAGAGAGTTCTCCAAACAACTCAACAGGGAGAAGTCGATGGAGGTCTACCTCAGTGGAATCATTGAACACCATGCCTCTGTCAGACGACAAACTATTGAACATTGACCAATTAGACAGCCAGTCTCTCTCTATGGCAGTTGAGGTGGCAGCTGTCAATCAAGCTATCTTATCTCTGACTGGTTGAATACATAATCTGGAACAACTTTGAAGGAGAGGTTTGATACTTAACTGGGAGCAGCGCCTATAGCCTGCATATTACCTGAGAAAAGAGGCTTTAAGGTTGAAACTCACTGTAAGGCTATAAGGTTGATACCTATAATCTGAAACTTGTGAAGAGTTGTCTGATTAGGAATTACACTTCGCCTAGGAAGAGCTACGCGTTTTGTCTATGCTCGTACCTCAGCCAGCCTAACCGCTGGTTTAAAAGGAGCCGAAACGACGTAATCCAATCAGATGACCGAGATTCGCAGAGCTAGGTTTGAGGATCACACACAATTCTATTGGCTGATCTGGTCACGTGAGCACAGTTGATTGTAAAATGTCTGAGCAAAGTTTAGACGAAAACAATGTGACTTTAGTCGAGAGATTCTTTGGCATACCAGAGTTGAAAATATTTCAAAGGGAAGTTCTACATAATGTAAGATGGGAGAAAAAGGACTGCTTGGTGTGTGTTGCAACTGGTAGCGGCAAATCACTTTGCTATGAGGCGTTGCCGCTTGTACTTCAGAGTGACAAAACAACAACAAATCAGCCGAAAGATCGACTTTCATTAGCTGTTATTATCAACTAGCTCCGATAGCCCTCTGGCGGCAATACACAGCATTATCTGCCTTTTCAACCAGCGGTTAGGCTGGCTGAGGTACGAGCATAGACAAAATGCTGGTTATACGAGCCTAAGGAAGAGCTGAAGCTAAATCTCCCATGTTTCGAAATGTTCAGTTCAAATCATGTTGTACCTGATGTATTAGGTTGAAATATTTGCAATCTAAGAGGTACTTGTATTTAATCTGAATCTCAACTGGGAAGCATTCTACCAGGGGTGTTTTGCATTGAAAGAACTATAAAGACTGAAAATCCTTGAAGCTACCTGTATATAATCTTAATACACTAATTCTTTAACCTTTTCGTCCCCTGTGAGCGTGTTAAGTTGAATAGGTAACATGAACTTACACCACAAGCAAATTTTGTAAATGACGTAATCCAATTCTAAATAATTAATTTATTATTATAGCCTTCTGTATAACTTATTAATTAGCCTCTCTGTCAGAGATTTAACAAGCTAGACTGACTGAAATGAAAGTCTTTTTGTTGCAAAAATCTCAGGGGGTGAAAAGGTTGAAGAGTTATGGTAACACATTAGAGCATATGGTGTCCGAGTCTCAATTGGAAAGATTTATTAAATCTGGATATATAGTTTTAAACCTGGCTGTGCCAGAGAGAAAAAAACTACTTTAGACTCTGTAAGTCTCGTTCGTTGTTGCTTTACTTCCGGGTACACCCTTGAAACTGTTTGGATGAGTGGTCTTTCAGAATGGGTTTTCTTTTGCTTTTGGTTCAGTTATAGGACTGGGCGGGACGATGGTCACCTTTTTAACTTCCCATGAGTTGTTATATCTAAATAAAAAAGTAGCATGTTCCCGGAACTGGAAGGACTTGCGCGAAATCTCTTTCATCACATGGCGTGACTTACATGGCCTATGATCCGTCAACCAAATTCGTGATGTTTTGATTGGTCAAGCAAGGGGGTAATAACTCATACACCCCTTGAGTTGAAAATCACAGGTAATAAAAAAAAAAACATGGCCGCCTTCGTTTCAGATTTAGTTTTCTACATTTAATACAACTGACCGTAAAATTTGACAATTACTTGACACGGACATACTAGTTTAAAAATACATTTTCTTCACAATAGCTATATTTAAATGACAGGAAAATTTCGCAAACATTCGTTTTGACAGACCTGTTTTGTGCATAATGCGTTTTGCATATAATGGAAGTTGTCCAGTTTTTACTAGGTTTCTTCTCGGATTTTCCACCATACCTGCAACGCAAAGTCTTCCTTTATTGAAGTAAAATACCCTTGAGCAGGACGTTGACGACTTGTCAAATATTTTTGGAGATGAGATTAATCCCTTTGTTTTGACATTGTATGAGTTTAACCAAAATCGACTCCAAGCCATGCCCCGTTCACCAGTGCCTCCCGCCCTGGGATTGCTTTGTGTTGTTTCCCATCTCACTGTTATGAAACACCCAATTATTGTACTTAAATGGAATGGTCTTATTGAAAGCCAAGAAAGTGTGAGTTTACTGCTGTTTTGTTTCTGTCAACATCGTCCAGCTGCCGCATCTTGGAGATCAACGGATGCAAACGGATGACGTGAAAGTCGTTGATTTTATGCCTAAATGGTCGATTTGCAGTTGCATTAGAATATAATGCGACGTATGTTGTGTAACAAGAGCGGGACAAGTTTGGTAAACTTTATGCAGTTTGAATACTTTAAATATGGACGTTGTAAAGGCGATTTCGTGAGGAAAATTGATTCAGTCGTTCTTTTGGAAAAGTCGTTTGGAGTGGACAGCATTTGTATAAAACGGACCATTTCGGTGACGGACCCTGTATGTAATGACTAGGCATTTTGAATTTATCGCTGTGAACGCTATAGCGAGGCTGCCGACGCTTCAAGAACTGATTTATCGACCTATGAAATTTTTTTAACTCTATCACGTGACTTTATTCTCTTGTTGCATTAGTCATGTCGACCTAATGTTATGCTTAATAGTTCTATTTAATTTCTTCATTATCTTTGTTGTTACTTACTTTAAGTCTTTTTTTATTGGCGCGGAATGCACTTGATGACCTATTTGATACGTTTATCTAAATGTTATACAGGTATTTCCCGCAGCGGTAAATATGACAGCGACAAGATTGTGTTGTTGGTTTACATGGAGGTTAGCCAACGAGAGCCATGTGTGTTACGATGAATATTTATATGATGGGCCAAGCGCTCGGTAAGTCGACAGTGTAGTACGTGAGTGTTTTAAATTATTGACTAGGTATTTTATCAGCCAATCAAATCGTCTTATTTGTAAGCGAAACATCTTTAAAATTCATTATGTTCCTTAAGAATGTCTGTCACACGCTAATTTTTCTAATCTAACATGTAGTCTATATGTCAATTCACGCGCCATGAAAGTATTTTCACGCAAGTCATTGCAATTGACGTGTGATCAAACAGTTATAAAACTATTCTTCGCCATTCTTGTTCCTTATCGCCTATCTCCACCTTCGGTCCCTCCGATTATCGGTTTTTATATCTTCTTTTTGTTTTGCCCGTTAGCTTATATTTACCGCTGCAGGCAATATACTTGTACCAAATCGCTGGCGACTTAATTGTTTAAATTTTACTACCAACTTATTCACAATAAAACAAGAGAAAACATATGGTCACATAGACGATTCAATCTGAATTAAAGTTTCTAAAATGCAGAAAAAAAAGTAGATAAAATCGTGAAGCAGTACCATCTAATATAAACCATAAACGTACTCGCTATTAATAGCACAGAGAGATAACTCTGTCTAGGTGAACAACAAGATGGCTAGTCACATGACTCGACGGAGAATCTAACTTTCTGTTCCATGGTGCTCTTATTGAGCTGAAGGGCACCAAGAAGTTAATTTGCGTTTTCTCGCACGTTGGACGGCTTTCCAATAATGCTCCGGGAAATCGTTATCATTGCTGTTTAGGAAACCGCCATTAAGGTGTCTGGCAACAAACAAGAACATCGTAGGGCAATTGAGTATACGTTGTTTTTCATCAAGCAAAGAAATAAGTATTTCGAGTTCAACAGAAACACTGTCAAAATGCTGTATTAGGACGGTGAATCCTGAAAGTAATGGTGCTTTCAATTACTTCTTTTTAAGGCCATATCGTTGTGAATAGCGGTTTTGTTAGAGATATACGATTGCAGTCGACCAGTAAAAGAGAGGGGTTGATTAATTTTAAAACATTAATAGGTCATCGTCTACTAGATAAAATAAATAGCACTTGCAATATTGTAGGTATTTCCATAGTTACTATTGAACATTATAGATGATAATACCTTTATACCAAAGAAAGAACACTACGCCCAAGTCACTGGGGCACCTCCCCACTCCAAACGCATTTTCCAAATTAACGGCTGCAAATCGACCAGCTTGTCGTGAAAACGGAACAATTTATTTTTTGCGTTTTAGATCAAAGAGATCAACAAACAGTCTGCTAACTCGTTATCTCGTGAACGTTTAAAATTGGACATATTAGGTGTTAAGGTTTCGACATTCGTGTATATGTCTACCAATAAAGAAAAGGGTTGCTGATTATTACTAAAATAGGTATAAATAAGTCATCATCTCCTGGATGCATTGAATATAGCAGTATTGTTTGATTTCAACAGTTACTAATTGAACATGCATTATAGATGACAATATTTTTACACCAAAGTAGACCTATACACGATTTACATCAATAAAACCGGAATTCTTAAGTAGACGATCAACCACCAGTCTGCTAACTCGTTATCTCGTGAACGTTGAAGATTGGACATATTAGGTGTTAAGGTTTCGACATTCGTGTATATGTCTAAATCTCCGATTATTAGGATTTTGTCTGAAATGGTCGCGTTGCCGCTTGATGACCCTGCTTATGGAAGGTGTATTCTGATATCATGGGGTGTTTTTAGCGAGGTTTCAAATCAGTTTTAACATTTAGCTGGCAGTTCCAAGTGGTCAGAAAGTGAAACACCTTTGAATACGACGATTACCAACACCACTCAAGGAAACACATTCATTACAAACTGAATGTTTAACACTTTGTACAGCCAAGCTTCACAAAGAAGACACAACAGAATCTGAAGATGGCGTATATATTTGTGTTCGGATCATATCTGAAGATTATGATGACAATGTTGATTGGTTTCGGAACTCTCCGTGCAGGTAAGAAACATTAGTAGTGAATATATAAATCGCTCACGTATGTTTAAGATCAACTTACTTGTCAACTTGTTATTTTTGCTCAAACGTTTCAATCTCGTACCATGAGATAGCAGTGACTGTGATCATCGGTATAAGATTGAACCTTTATAACCAGGCGTTTTTGGCCATATTAATTGGAGTTAAACCTAAGCATTAAAAACTAAGATATAATTGCATAGGAAACGATACATTACGATCTGTGTGAACCTGGCTTTTCTTAATGGTTGTTATCCCAACCAAACTGAAGTCAAAATAAGGCTATGGAATCTGCTTCAACCTACGATATATAGAGGCAGTGAATTTCATTTATCTGCACTTCAACCAGCCAACCTGTTAATGTTCATGGAGTAAATGGTCGAGCATGCATGGGATGGATTCCGACATTGGTGCAACCCGCTTAAATGTTATGAATACAATATGTCCACGGTGAAGTCAATATACTACTCCGTTTTCACACGTTGAATTGTTTGATTATCCGAGTTGATGTATTACTGGAGGTTATTTCACTCATATAACGTCGCGACAGTCCAATTAAGTACATGAAACCTCTCTTAACGACACAGTAGGCTTTACAAGACGAAAATCAGTCCTCTAAAAAATATCCATGTGACATTAAATTTAATTTGCATTATAATTTCAATATTTAAAATATAACACGACTAGTCCAACAGTTATTTGTTAGTGTGACAGGTTTGGATTTTCCAAAATTTCAACATAATAAGGCCTTCTTTTTTCTGAATTCTGGTTCTAATTCAGAGTCGCAGCCACAATTGGACGTAGCATTGATGTCTTCATGTTGTGCTTCCTCCGAGTTCAGTCAGGGGTATTCCTGCGAGAAAGCTTTGGATGGGGATAGCGATACAGGTACGCTATCTATTATTCTACAGTACCGAGTCCCCTTCATTAGGTTCGAATCCCCCTCTGATCCTTAGATATATAAGGGACGTTTTCAGGGGCTGCGGAGATCGCTGTGTTTTTTTACACTACACACTGGCAACGCAAAGTAGTCAAATAAGTGAAATTGGAAGAGCTGTGACAGGAGAGTGAAATTGTGTATATAGGGACAAGAAGGAGAAAACTTATCATTTTTGCAATTAGTTACTGATTGGTGTAAATGAAAAATAAGTGAAATACGCTTTAGTACGACGTTAACAAAAAAAAAAAAACAAGCAAATTTTTCGGGGGCCGCATTGTGACTCAGTTGCATGGTTGCGCATTTGACTCTCAACCCTTTTTGTCCAAATGACCTATACTCTGTCAAAAAAGAAACGCAGAGGCGGAATATTAATAGAATTATCTCTTTAATACAAAGCGGGATAATTTAGTAATTTTTGGGGGTAGCACAGTTAAAGTTGGTACAAGTATGTGGTAATGT
>JAVFBZ010033868.1:0-10935 GCA_032466195.1 Katharina tunicata
AAAATGTCCCCAAGAAGGCCGATGTTTTCATTAAATATTGAAGGTATATGATAAATAGATTATAATGACAGTGCGGGATACGCGACTATGTATCAGCTCGAGTTGGCTGAGGTCGGACTGCAGTATCAATCGAGCTCGAAGAGCGAGATTGATACGCAGTCTGACCTCAGACAACGAGAGCTGATACATAGTCGCGTATCCCGCACTCTCATTATAATCTCTTTATACAACTTATACAGAAACACGATTATATCCCTTTACCAATCATATTACAGACGGAATTATTCGGGATGTTTCACGTATAGAACATTAACCGTTTGCACATGTTATATCTTCTGACACTACTGTGTCTTTGTTTGTCCGTTGTGTTGTCCGCATTAGTGTTCTTCGCCCATGGGCCTGACACCGACATATGAATTTAACATCCTCAAGTACGGCGTAGACAGCAATCAAACAAACAGACAATTTAGTGGTCTTGTACCGATTTATTCTGCTATTTATCGCAAATCTCCCTTTCTGTATTTTGAACAAAGACGAGTCCGTGTGTACAAAATTACTTGACGTGACCAGATCTATCAAGAGAGATATGTAAATAGAGAACATTTCCTCAGCGATCACGTTAATACTTCCAGAAATCTCAGCTATTACCTTAATGATAGGTCTCGTGATATAGGCCTTACTAACATTTTGAACCTTTGATAGCCTTTTTTAGTTGGCTTTCATGGGACACGCGTAATAAATTTCTATGGGTAACTTTCAACTCTGTTAGGAGTCATCGAATGACCATATGTGATGTCAGTTACTTAAATGAAGTCAATATAAAATGTACTCTGTCCATGATTCCCGAGGCAACTGATCAGCCAATGGGATTGACCGTAACAAGTTATATCTTGGGAATATAGCAGCAAATTATATTGCGTGTTTCGATCTGTGGGGATGGAACGACATATTGTGCTTATCCATTTCTTAGTAGACGAAATGACCAGAATCATGTTTCAACTTGCTCTTTATATTTTTCATCAACTAATTGGAGAAAAGCATTTCAACCAGATCAGATTTTCTTCAAATAAAAATAACTTATCATTTATTAGTTCAAAAGCGTAGAAGCAGAACAGAACAGAACTTCGGCTGTGTCAATTTCAATTATATCGGCCCAATGTAGCATGATTGATTTGTAGACTGTTCTTTGATGGAATCCCATTTTTGCTATGACGTCATATTTTAACATGGCAGTAAGACGTCTCACGTCGTTAATAAAAACATAATGTGTGTGTGCAGTGCCTGGCAATCATTTAACAAAGCGATTTTAGGCTAAGATGAACGTAATTACCATGGCGACAATATTCTTCAGTACTGATCGTTGCGGTAGTGTCGCTTTGTGAAACAGGGGGCTGGTTCACAGCACAATGGTCCTTGGTAAATTTAAATATATTTTAAGTACCATTTAACTTGAGAATCCTACAGATCATTTAAAATAAATTTAAAACACTGAATGCGTAATAAACTTGCGTACTTTTCTTAATACATTTCTAGAATTGCCAAACAAGGCTTGCAAACCGATCACCGATCATTAAATTGAGTTTGCATTAGGTTGAGTTATGATGCATTATTTCTGGCTGTCATCGACCTATTTAAAAAGGGTTTTTATTTTGTTTCTTAAAGAAAATACAACATAAAAACGGCGAGCCCAAGGGAATAAAAACCAAAAGATGTTTATTTTATAATACTCCCCTTGCTTTGGGAAAAACATATCAATGAATTATAGGTAAAATAGTCCATCGTAATACCTGGAATGTATAATTAGTTTTGGAATCCGCACTGTTAATATAAATGAAACGGTATAAATGTTATCAGCAATAGCAATTGCTGTGTACAATTTCAGAACAGTGATCTCCTATCCAGGAAGGACAAATATCCCATATTATCATATAACTATGAGCCTCACTTTGTGTAGTAATATATGTAAACAAAACCCGCGTTTCGGCTTAGATGCCATTTCCATTTAATCCGACTTAATTTTGAGACGTTTATATAATTCAAGCCATGACAGCTTTTGAGGGATATATAAGGAAGTTAAACAGCGTTTTTAATAGCATAAATCTGGCCACTATAGCTGAACAATTTTATACAGCGGTCTTCGTTGACAATTGTAGAATACTATCAGTCAAGCATTCTCTAGCAATGATTCAATTCTCTTTCTATATTTGTTTTCCGAGATGAATTTGATCCAAGGTAATTTACTATAGTTTTTATCTGTAAAACAATTGAATCTGTAGTTAATTGAGTTTTGCTGGATAATTGCCCTGAGGTTACCGACAGGCATAACAGGTTTTCCAAGTTCGCTGATCAAATAGCAGAAAATTGTGCGCATTTAAAGAAAATAATTAACAACTTTGAAAACTTATCCTGCATTAGAAACATGTGTCTGACGAAGATAAGGTATCTGTTAGTTAAACAACACGTGAAACGATTTCTCAATCAAACTATCAAAATGGAGAATTACTTTTGGAACTACTAGTTTCAATCCAACCAAAAAGACAAGGTTAACGTCAAGGAGGCGAGAACGAGCAGAAAGAAATACACAATCTAGATTTCAATTTCAAGCTGTCATAGCGACATAGAAAACATTATAGCCAATTTTACAGTCAGACAATTGTATAAGTTAAAGAAAACCCATTTGGTCCGCAAACAGCATTATTAATACGACTTTTTTCATCCAATGCCTCTGGGGGATCTTACCCATGGAATATATTTGACAGAGCCAGACTTGGAAAATTAAAACCTTTAATGTCCTGCACAAATCCAGTCTTGTGGTAAATCATCTTTAAGAACTAAGACACCTTTTTATTGATTTTGCCGCAAACACGAAGCTTTTCAACTAAGATTACTGACCTCTGCTGATTTCGACAAGATATCACACGTAACTCTTTACCAAGAACATTGGTGTCTGATGATGTTACCGCTAACAGTTGTATAACTCATTACTCACGGTCCCTGATGAAATTCTATCAGGCTCACTTGGGGGAGCCCATTCAATTTATTTGGATTATTCTGTCGATTTATTTCATATTCTTGTTGGTTGTGCGGAAGTTTTATCCTAAGATATCTTTTCTCGCAGTCGACGACACAATGGCGTCAGGATCTTGAATCTCAACGTAAGCGCTACGTATGTCATTTTGGTAAGTAAGGATTTCAATTTTACCTGTTTTCAATTATGGAAAATAGATCGTAGTTTATTATTTTATTCTGTTTAAGTGGTTGCAACAAATAAGACTGTTTCATATTAGAATAAAATTGAATAATTTCTTATGTCATTACTGTCTGAAGATTACAAACAGACTAAAATTGTAAAAATGTAAGAAAAGCAAGAATCTAATATAACAATCCGCTTTATTAGAAAATAATTAAAAAACAAGTATCATTGGCAAAGATAAAAAACGTAAGTTATTCTGCTTAAAAATATACAAATAAATCGATATTAACAATAAAAATTCCGGAGGTGTACCGTTTTGAAATAGTTGTCAATTCCAATAGTCGGCACTTATGTCGAAGGTAAGCTCTTATCGGTGACTTCTGGACCCGAACACTGGTTTAGTTACTTCTTGGTTTCAAATTGATTGAAACGATAAAATATAATTCAGTTGAAATGAAGCTTGTCGTACATAAGAATCGTTAAATTCAATAATCAATAACTAATTATATCGGGCATTACGATTTCCATTAAACACAACAACCATCCTGTTCTTAACATTTTAACTAATACACATTTAAAGTTCTCCTTTATATACTTTTAAGAAAACTTCAAATATTTCGTCTTATATATTAACTTAACAATTATGGTATTAATCACACAAGTTTTTAATAATACAATCCATGATCATTCTGATTCTTTTCAAAATTACCTTTGGTCAGAAATAATTTACATTGATGCACCATCAATGTAAATTATTTAGTGCGCACACTAGATATTGAAGCCAATTTTACCATTAATGGCAATTACTCAATATTGTTATCAAATCAAAACG
Source organism: Katharina tunicata (assembly GCA_032466195.1). Classification (NCBI taxonomy): domain Eukaryota; kingdom Metazoa; phylum Mollusca; class Polyplacophora; order Chitonida; family Mopaliidae; genus Katharina; species Katharina tunicata. Next base: position 4,026 of record JAVFBZ010033868.1, read on the forward strand.
TTAATAAGGTAATGTTTCAGAAAATGTGAATAAAACATAAAGATATGTTGAATTATAACTGACGATAATTTCACCCTTAATCTCTATCATTGTGATAAGCTCATCTGTTGTCGGGTTTGAGAAGAAAACAATGCCCGGATCAGTTTGTGCGTAATTAATTCTGACAAGGTATGAAAATACCCTTTGTGCTAAATATTTCCTAATTTCCAAAGTAGACTGATTGAGTACTTATTGGCCAAACGCGTATATCCGTAACAAATTGTTTGAATTGAGATAGAATAAGCGTCAAATGTTTCAAAAGTTCAATCATACTAAGTGTCCAATGTATGTAGGGGTTTCAATTTGATAAATACAAGGTAAACTTACATTATACCCCGCTTGTGGTTGGGCTGGGTGAGTTTTACGAGGTGTCTGCCCGGTTTTCCACCATACATCGGGAACCCTAAGTCGTCTTATAAGTTAAATACCAGTGAGTACGACGTTAGAAACCAATGGAATAAATAAATAGTTGTTTCGTAAAGTTGTAATGTACACATTTGGATCTAGCTTTATCGTCTTTTCAACGTCAATATATCAGTATCCTAATCTGTTCTTGACGTCTGTATATTGTATTCAAGCGCCATTTTTAGACTCCAGGACAAACATTGTCTGAGATCTTCCGCTCAATCAGCTGGAAGCTCTCGATGGCTTTTATCAATCTGACACATTGTCTGAAGTCTGGTACAAGTAAGGCATTAATTTTGCTCCGATCCAAAATAAATCAGTCTCTCATTGCACATTGAAATGTTCGTACAATGTCATCACCTTTTCACCGATAAATAGTTTCTGAACGGGACTATATCGGATTTCTTTGTAAATGCAGCCACATCTTCGGATTGTGCCAATAAAACTTACCAAAACCCAGACAGATAAATGGAATAGATCCCAGACAACTTTCTCGATAATTGTTTTGTATCTCTTTTAGTAAGAGCTAACAATGTGTCTCTCAATGTAATCTGGTGCGATCTTGAACCTAAACTCATATGTATATGTCCTTGTGTCCGTGTGTACCGTACAGAAAGATTCGCCCACTTTACCTGGATAGCCAGAGACCCGAGTTCGAATCCCGGTGGAGACAATCAAAATTTTCTTTCTCTACTTTTATACAAAAATATATATATTCTCTATATTTATACAAAATATATATTCATGCGCTAATGATTTCCATTCATACAACACACAAGAATATATCTTTCTCCACAAATCTTTGTTTCATTGAAATTTCATTGGCTCAACATATACATAAAACAACTGATGAATAAGTTCAAGTCGAACAGTCTGTGTACGATAATAATAAAGCCAAAATGTATTATCTATACCAACATGACTTCCTTCTTCGGAGCTTCTCCTATTCTTTGTTACACAAAACTGATCTGTGGAACTACTGGCTAAAACAACAAAGTCAATGTGTATGTGTGTCATGATATACCTCATGATGACACTACAAGTCTTAATATTATACTACTGTAAACCTAGAAAGTACCTTATTTTGGAGGTAAATCTAAACGTTTGTACCAAAACTTTTGCATTACATTTTTGTTCAGTACTGTTCTGTATCGTTATATAAATGGATTACGTAGTACACTAATAACGGCACAGAAAACTGCGTCTAATTCGCAACAAACCTGCGTTTAAGGAAACTACCATTGGCTAATTATCACAAAAAGGTAGGGTAAAACTGCAGGATATAGCTATAAGCGTACATGAGATCTTCAAACTTTATTTTACATCCACTGTGTGAAGAAGATCTCTGTAAGGCTGTCATTTTGAAGAGAAGTGTCACGTACAAGACGGGGAGAGATCTATGAAACTCCCATTACAGGGATTCGGGTAGACCGCTTATTGTCAGAAGAAACAATTATGCTGATCTATTCGTTAGTGCTGTGGACACACGTTTGGTTTCTCAGTATTTAACGATTGATCATTTTACCGATGGTTGTATTATTCTGAATGAAACGGACAAGTGGACTGGTTATTTTTATGACGGTCGAAATTGTTTTATTCTTGAATATTTTTATTAGTGATTGAGATATTTAATTAATCATTTGCAAAGCCTTTGATTCATGTAATCCCGATACTGCGTATAGACATTACCGATAAAAAAGACACAACAATTTGTCTTATCCCGATTTACTACAAAACAGTGAAATATTGCCCTGTAGTGCTACCAGAATAAACAGAAGACAAAATGTTTACTGAGTTTTGATGGATTAATGCCTTCGGGTGGCTGAGAGAAATAACAGGGTTTATATTTGCACTGATCAAGAAAGCATGGGATTACGAATGAAAATGGAAAAAACTAAAAAGTTGACAATTCAATTTCAAGACGTCACTGGTATCGGGAGACGATCTCAACCAATTTAACGTGCATCACGTAAAGCAATTCATCATGACAATTGAAAACATCATTAATTAATCCGAGCAAAGTATCATTGAACATATAATAGACGGAAGGACGGTTCATGGTATCTATAACAAATCGTTTGATCCACGACCGACATACAACTATTAACGATCTTTTCAATTCAAGAATTGTTCTGAATCTTACATTCCTAAAATATTAAAGAAATTAAAGTTTATTTTGCCATTTAACAAATTTGACATACACAATCCGAAAATTTCCAAAATCTAAGACAGTTTTGTTATGAATCACTAAATTGCATGTGGAAGATTTACAGAAGATGTAGACAAAGTTAAAACTTCCAATTTATGCCCATTGGCATCATGTATTGTTCAGTATCCATCCTGTAATATCCCCGATTCTGCTTGGTCCATTGTCATTACATTTTTAAATTCTTAACGAAACCGTAATCACGGAATACGTTAATTCCTACCTCATAAAGTGATCACATTGACATTCAACTTTCTGTTGGCATCCTGTTGTGGAATTGCGGTCTTTTATTGCAGCTCATGCCGAATTAAGTGAGAGAAGTACGTCTGTGATAAAAGTAGGAATTTTGCGGCACACATCCCAAGAAGGAAGATTACTTAAGCAGGAGCGTGGTTAATATAAAGTGATTCGATTTTTGTCAGAGCACGTAGAGTCTAGTTATCAATACACCACATGTATTAGCTATAGAAGCAACGGATACTTCAGCCTTCGATTAAGACGAATTGAATATGCCTATGACGTCTTGCCAAAGTTAACAAAACAGGATGGTTGCCTTAATCTCAGATGATAATTAAAAACAATTTAGGAATTGTAGGACACAATTTAGATTGTTGACCTGTTGACCTTTATTAATTACATGAAATAATGTGACGCCACAAAGACATGAGATGGTAATAGATGTATTAAAATACCAATGACACTGTTTGCGAGTTAAATGTATTGTCCGTAGTTAAGACAATTGTCGGACTGTATAAAAGTCGCTGTTATATCTTCTCTATATGACATTTGCATATTGAATATTTGCTAGTGTATTCCCTGCGTATCATTCTCGTCTAAGTGACGCAATTTAGCCGGAAGTAGTAGACGGAAAGACAGTTCATGGTATCTATAACAAATCGTTTGATCCACAACCGACATAAAACTATTAATGATCTTTTCAATTCTAGAATTGTTCTGAATCATACATTCCTAAAATGAAAGTTTATTTTACCATTTAACAAATATGACATACAAAATCCGAAAATGTCCAAAATCTAAGACAGTTTTGTTATGAATCACTAAATTGCATGTGAAAGATTTACAGAAGATGTAGACAAAGTTAAAACTTCCAATTTATACCCATTGTCATTATGTCTTGTTCAATATCTAACCTGTAATATCACTAATTCTGCTTGCTCCATTGTCATTACATTTTAGATCGTAGACAACGTCATAAAATCAGTCTCACGTCTAGTACTTTAATGTTTAATTTAATCTGTCATCAGTTAGTCATTAACTAGATAACGAGATAATTATTGGTCCAGAGAGATAACTTAAATTAGACCAGTTTCCAGAGGGTCACGCCAATATACTGCCTGCAAGCTAATCCTACCTGTAACGTTAAAGACATGAAGCCTATCACTCCAAACTTTTGATGACTTTTATGGACAATACTATTCTAAATGTCATGGAATATGTTTCAGGAACTGAAGTTCGTAATATTGCTGTTCGGTTTAGACAGTATGGAGGGCCCGGATCTTCGTCAGGGGTATTGTGTCTATTTCTCAATAATATTACAATCGTTTTAGGAATTCTTAATCTACTGTTTCCAGTTAGACCAAACAGTTACTGTATGTATTGTAGTCTGTTTTAGAAAAAATGTATTTCTGGAATTTTAGAACGGTTTGAATTTTTTCGGGAATTTTTTTGAAGTGCTACGCGCAAATTCGATTTGTTGTGATTTTTTTTGCACAGTAAATTTACACTTGGATCTTATTTTTCTGACTCTCGAACCCTGACCTGAACTCCATACAACATATATTTTGTTTGGGGAAAAACAGACAGCGAGACCCATGTCTAAAACCTGCAGGATTATTTGCAGCACTTCATCATGAATGGCAGCAGGTACCGCTCCTGCAGATCTGACGTCTCCACTCATGGATTGAAGAGGCGTGTGAATGCTGGTTACCGACAAAATACCAACTTTATCCACATAATTTTGCTGTTGACAAAATACTCCTACATTGGAGTAACGCCTCTCCCACCCAACCCTTGATATATTCAATGTGTCTTAAAGGGATAAAAGACACCGAATTCGCTTACAAGTGTTTATACGGAAGATCTCAGATACTACTTATAATTGAATATACGGACGCAACTTGAAAACAATACATTTATATACACAACATGAGCAGATTACCGAATTTCTACATTGCTATTTGGATCAAGAGCCAGATCTATAGAGTTATAAGATAAGGTTAACTGTAAAGCTTCATATTTACATATATCTTATTAAAACAACGCTTCAGGTATTGCTATTCAGGTGTGGTCAATAAGTACTCTTCTTTTGTAAATTTAGGAAATATTGCAGAAAAATGTTTATTGTCCTGTCGAATCCTGTGAATTGTTTTTTGTAGTTTTCCTACGCATGATTTTCATGTGAACTTACTCTTCATCAAATTGATAGTGATACTGAGGAATAGCTTTCTAAAATCAAATTGAATTACTTATATTGTAAACAGACCCTACGGTTGAATTATTTACCTCTAATACGCTCTGTCACACCATCTGTCATCGAAGTTTCTTTGATCTGATAATAAAATAAATTTGCGAATCTCAGCGGTATGAATCGTAATAAGTTAGAGTAATTTCAGCGCATGTATTGGTTGTGAACCAACAAGATTGACCAGGGAGCGTATTGTCACAAGGATTTGGGATTTAAAACTGACTTACTTCGAGAGAAGAAATTTACAATTCTTTTTACAGCACATAAACGTTAACTATTCAACTTTACATAACTTTTGCTTGAAACGTGGACAATTGGGTTGTGGAGATGTTACACAGAAAAAAGGCGAAATCTTTTCTAAAAGATCATCCAGACGACTGGTACCAAATACAAAACACTCAGATTGAGGAATATTATAGCAGTGTCACTGCCTGATGTCTCCGGGTGAAACCGTTAATGTCGATTACTTAAAACAAGAACGGAATTATATTTCATGCCCATGAAAGGTAAATATTTTAATTATTTGTCTTTGTTCACACTTTAAGATCATTTTAACCTGTCTATTTGCTTTCACTAAATCTATTCAAATACATTCTTAAAGAAACCGAAATTAAGGAACACGTGGATTTCCTCTAACAAAGTGATTACATTGACATTCAACTTTCTGTCGGCATCCTGGTGTGAAATTGTGGCCTTGTATTACAGCTCATGCTCACATTACGTCAAAGAATGTCGTTTCGTCACACACATCCCAAGAAGGAAGATTACTTAAGCAGGAGCGTGGTTAATATAAAGTGATTGGATCTTTAGCTGAGCACGTAGACTCTAGTTATCAATACACCACATCTGTCAGCTTTAATAACAACAGATACTTCAGTCTTCAGTTAAGACGAATTGGATATGCATATGACGTCTAGCTAAAGTTTACAAAATGGGATGGTTGCCTTAAATTGAGATGATAATAAACCACAATTTCGGAATTGCACGGAACATTTTAGATTGTTGTCCTGTTGACCTGAATCTACATTTATTAAATACATGACATAATGTGACGCCACAAAGACATGAGATGGTAATAGATGTATCAAAATACCAATAACACTGTTTGCTAGTTAAATGTATTATCCGTAGCTTGGACAATTGTTGGACTGTAGAAAATTGGCTGTTATATCTTCTCCATATGACATTTTCAAATTGAACTATCGCCTGTGCTTTCCTTGTGTATCATTCTCGCCTTAGTGGTGCAGTTGACTGGATCTATTTGATATACTCCACTGGTTGCTGTTTTCACATTATCGACAAGAATGCGTCGAAAAGTAATTATCCGACCGTGTCGTTATCGTCTTTATGACCGATTGATATCTTCAGACACCAGGATGCTATTGAGAATTATCTTTAATGTTGTCGAAAATGTTCCTTGTTGTTATTATTAGGAATGATCAATCAAAATTTAACTTAATGCAAATTTAATTGTTTACTGAGAACAAGAGCGTATGTTGGCATAACGTAAGAAACTTTCTTAAGAAAACACTTAGAGTTTAATCAGGGGTAGAGAACGTCATTTGCATGCAGTATTTTGAACGCAAATACCCTAGTACACAGAGGTTCTTCTGTTAAACCAAAGCAATACGGGATATTTGTCATTTCTCAAGTGGAACCTGATCCTAATGCTGACATTTTACACAGCATTAAGGGTCTTTTTTGCTGATGCTATGTATAGCTTTTTATTGCTTAAACATACATCTTAGACTTCCATATGAAAAACGCTGCTGATT
>JAVFBZ010033879.1:0-10935 GCA_032466195.1 Katharina tunicata
AGATTAAAGAAGTGGAGAATCCGTCGTCATATAAATGAAATACCTTTGAGTACGACGTTAAACACCATTCAAACAAAGAAACTTGATGATTCGCCCTTCACTATCCGGTATGGCTTCAAATCCATATAAAGTGAATGTACTTTATCCGATGATGCGGATATATACCAACTTGACTTCCTGGCTCGTAGTCTCTCTTCTTCCACATAAGTGCAGTGGAACTTGCGTAAACCGATACGACATAGGCGGGGTTAACGGTCGGTTTAAACAAGGTGTTAGGTTGCAGAATGTTTTAACATGGAACGGATAGAAAGCGGACAACGCATTGCTGTCAGTTTAGTCAAGATGTCGGTCTAGACAAGTTTCATTTGTTAAATACCAAAGTAGATCAACTATTAAAAACCTATCTAGCCTATTGAAAACGTAAGTGCATATTTTGAGAAATTCACTTTTGAGTAATCACTGATTACCCTTTCCCACTTAGACAGATTCTCGTTCAGAACATTTGCAGGTTTAGACCCGTGTGGGAATTGAACCCGCGATCATCAACAGCCAAGAAACTTAAATACAGCAGAAAAAAAAAGAAAAAAAAGTAACAAACCAGGTTCCCCTGGGTGTTTTTTCTAATTGCACTAAAATTTAAACATATTTAGATTTGACTTGTAAAGATATTTGCCCGAGTTTAAAGCTGTTTTCTCTTGACAATTACGATCGAATCTTTTATTCAAAGGTAGGTAATAAACAAATTGGTTAAATAGCAAAACCTCCGAGCACTGGTTATTTGATATTTTTTCAATAAAAAAGAAATAATTTATTTGGTGAACGGCAAGCTTCAGTGGATGATTCTGTCCGATTATGATTTATCGATCGTAACTAGTATACCAAAATATATGTACGAGCATATATATGCATTATACATTTGTGTTGACACATGGGTTTAGTGAATTGAGTCTTAAATTTATGCCCTGTATGGTGTTGCAAATTTGTAACCGATCATTAAAACACGGTTATTATAACAAGGTCCCAGAGCCAAAGTAGCTGTATGTTAACTTTATGTCAATGCACACAGTGACGAATCCCCCAAACGTCCACAGGCCTTTTGATGCGCCATTCGCCGGTACAATTGTACTATTTCCCTAAAGAAGTTACCGAGTGCGGAATTCGCTTTTTTTAATTATTGCTTAGTGTGACATTGGCCTCAGGTGATAATTGAAATTACCCAAAAAGCTTTATCTCAACTGGTTCAGTGTTTTCCAGCTAGGGCATATTATTGACAAGCCCGTGTGAAATGTTTAATGCATGGATACCTACATACCAATATATACAGCTGATAAACAAGTGCATTCATTGCAATTGGGGACAATTATATTGCGTCTTACACTCATACCTGTGGTAACGCTTCCCTATACCGGGATGTTTGTAAAAGGAATGTTCAGCATTTCTCTTGATGTTGGAAATGGTTTGATGCTATTTTGACATTATTCGTTGATTATGTGCACTATTTACCTGCTTTTATGTTCTTGTGTTCGTCTGACAGTGTGCTCATTCTTTAGTTTGTAAGCTAGTTTCCTTAGTGTTGTTTACACTGAGTGTGCATAGCTTAAGTAGGTGTGCCAAATCGGCATCCGGTGACCCATATTGTGATGTTCTGTTTTGTTTATGTTATTTAAATGTTTTGCACTGTCTTTTGTGTTGCCAGCGTCGTTGACGGTGGTTTGACCCACCAGTTGGGCTGGCACGCCGTCATATAAGTGAAATAACCATAAGTACGGCGTAAAACCGTAATCAAACTAACAAGCTTTATTTTTTTTAGTATTAAACTTAATTCAATTTATTACGATTTTACGGCCCCTATGAATCCCCAATAAAACCCACCCCGCTATCTCCGGAAACTTCTTTGTCTGGGATCATATATCTGGTGCCACGTTTCTATAGGTTGCCTAGACGTCATTTTGATGACACGGTTTTTCTATAGAGTGCCCAGAAAGTCATATCGATCGTAGGGTGTTTATAAAATGTTACTCTCATCACAAGTCATATCTTTGCTCTGATAGAAGTGTTCCAAAACACATTGGCTCTCTGGCTAAAGGGCAGCATATTTCCAGCATATTTTATTCAGTCTGTCATTCTTAGCACTGGAGGAACATTATTTTTCCAAGAGCAAAAACGCTAAAGTGAATACACATTGTATGGTTGTGTTAGCAGTCGCTGTCTGCTGTTGGAATACAGAGCCGTCATATAAGGGAAATATAATTGATTGGTGTTAAACACCAATCAATCAATCAACCAGGATAGCCAAAACACGTGGAACAAATATATGTCCTTATAAATACAAAGTATGCCTAAATGTATAATTAGCTAATTTTAACGCTTAATGTTTTAAACTAAATAGACTTTATGACCTTATATTTATTATTGTGCCCACGTTAACATTAAATAAATTCAATAAAAACCCACACAAGATGATCTAGACATGGCTGTTTTTTTTTATAACAATGAATTAATTAATTTGTTTATATGCTTTTTTAATGAATGTAAATTTCATCTGACCGTAGAACAGATAAAGGATGTACATTTCCTATATATTTACATATCTTTTTTCATTCTTACTTCCCTTTGTTTTGAAGGGTTGAATTAGGAGTTGATTGATATACTTGTCGATATTTATCTACACGATAATGACATACCTACATAATTGATCAATGAAGAGATATCGCAAATTGACTGGCCATTTTTGACTAGGGTTTTACGCCGTACTTAAGGTTATTTAAATCATATGACGGCGTGTCAGCCCACTGAATGCCGAAAACTTCCGTAAACGACGCGGGAAACATAGAAGACACAACAGTACATTTACTTGACGAAAAACAGGACACCCCAACAAATTAGCTTCTCGATGTCCCTTAGACCAGGCAGCACCAGTTCCCAGGAGGCTCCCACCCAACCAACCGCCAAATTGACTTGCAGTCATAGCAAAAACATGATGAGTAAGATAGATTTTCAACTTTTGGCTATATTGATAAGCGACGTTTCGGTCTAGATGTTAAGACTGTTTTCTAGCATTTAATTTATGTATGTGTTGGCCCTGCTAGCCAGAGACCCGAGTACGAATCCCGGTGGAGGCAATCAAACTTTTCTTTCTCTACATTTATACAAACATATATATAACACCTTATTAAGTAGGTAAAAGTCAGAAAATACACATATGGTCGTGAAGAACAAACTGCACGCAGGGACAACTTCGTTTAGATGCGCAACAAGACAGCCAATCAATGCCTTATAGTCAGAGGCTCCACATTACGGAGAATGATCTTAAATTAGTGTTAATTTAAGATGTTAGTCGCACGCTGGTGTGAATAGAACTCGCAAACCCGGTCTGCATGCGAGTCACACAACGTCATCTGACCAGACTGACTGCTTTACAACCATGCAAAACGACACTCCGAAGCAGATCATCTCGAACGTGATACGATCATCGCCATTTTGGCCGGAACTTTTTCCCAGCCTGTGGGTCAAACTGCCAATGTAGACAGATTCCACAGTTTCCATTTGTTTTACATTCAGAACATAATTTACTCCTTAACTAAATATTGGACATTTAAAGCCGTATGATATTTGCCTATCATACACCTATCACGGCCGAGCTAAGTGATGACAGCGAATTAACAAGAAATCCAACGAGGTTTTGCCGATTGCGTTTTACGGCTCTGTTACTTTAGCAACTAACTACTGGTGGGGTACACCGCCGCCGTGTATGTGAAATACCCATTATCAAGGTGTTAAATACAATTCATTCAATCCTGTTTTACTCTACAGCAACGACAGAGTTATGATTTGAAAGCTCTGCAACCTACATTAACTGTTCGTTTTTCTTAGAAGGCTGTTTCCTTTGTTATAAAAATACTTCCAAATTATTCGTCTGAATAACAATTTAGCAATAAAAAAATGTCATGATTAGGAAACTGAACATTGCCTGACTTATTCATGGGTGTAGCACAAACGGATGCGTAGCACATTCTTTTTTTTTTTTCGTCCTTACATTATCACCTGCACTTTTAACGTTGTTCGTATAAACCTTATATTGGCCCAATTAACCAGGCAAAAATAGATAATTATTTATGTTTACGGAATGTTCTTTTTAGATTACTAATTTGATATCACCGGCAGACAAGCGTGGGCGACCGCGATCTTTAAACAAAAGAAAAGTGTCGAAAACCCAATATCAAATCTATGCGTGAGTTACTTGAAGGATGTTCTGTCTTAAGACACAGTCTCAATGCTGTGGTTTAAATTTGAATTATAACCCTCTCCTGGTTACGTGCCGTGTTCAAAAATTGAAAACAAGACAGGAGATAGGAGATGGCTGGCCAGGTGTCGGTCAGACAACCAACACGGCTGTTACGTATTACTCTCCCCATGTTCATTTTAACTCCTAATTAAAGCAGTCATATATGTGCGTGGCCCAATTCAAAGGAATAATATACGCAGCAACCAAAAGCAATGATTTATAAATGTTTTGTTTGTATAACGGTTGATCCTTCAATAAAACTATTTTCACTGGTGAATCTTGTTGATTTGACAAAATATAAGACTTAAGGATGACAACTTCTATTATTTTAGCTTGCAACTTTTCGATACAGGTGCTAGCATCGTTTTCAAGCGTAAGAAAAAGAAATCAAAGCACAGTGGTATAAACCTACATGTACTAGTATTTGATTGTTAAATGGTGATTTAGTGCCAGAGTCGGGGGTTTGTTTTCCTGAGACTAAGGTGTTCGCGGAATGTTTTTGACGAGGTATCGTCACGGTTTTCCACCCAACACCGGCAACGCAAAGTCGTCATAATATTTATGTAAACGAGATAAGTTTTTGCATTAAAAACAGACATGGTTAAAAAAGAAATCAGTTTAACATTGAAACTGTAGGCAAAATTGAAACCATATTGGGGCAACATTGGAAATGATATAAGTTTTTATATTAAAACCACGCAATATTGGAAATGGTATTGGGCTTTGGGATAAAACCAGGCAACGTTAAAAACGATATCAGGGCAATTCCGTAACTAATTATTGGGACATGATCTATTTTTAGCCAACTGTAACTAACCCTTGACCTAGTGAACTTTACGCCCCAGTTGTCGCGTGTTTACCCAATTCACTCACGGCTTATGTTTTGAGAAATAACGCTTATCAGACCACACTTTTATATAGCTAGTTATCTTGGATACAATGTTATGATATGATGTTATACGTTTGTGGCTAATTGCTCTTCTGATTAAAATATTTCTATCAATCTCCGTACTCTTTCGTGGAGATTTTATTGATTACAATGCCAGAAAACGATGGCAGAATAGACACCAAGACTGTTGAACCGATAAAACCAATCTGATCACGCGAGATCTCGTATGTCCGGCAAGATAACAATCTGATCACGCGAGATCTCGTATGTCCCGCAAGAAAGCAATCTGATCACGCGAGATCTCGTATGTCCCGCAAGATAGATCACTGTGGTCTTTCCGTGACATGTTTCCGCCTGATCTGGGGATTCAGAGATTTAACTAGAAATTTATTGTGAGATAATCTTGACTGCTAAATATGTCCAAAACTGTGTGTCTCTTTCGAGATATTTGTTTATAAATAAAACCATTCCTATGTAAGAGGATATCTCGCGTGGTACCCTGCTCCTTTAACTCGTACTGTTTTACTTTTATTATTGCAAAAGTTAAATGTACGCGTTTGGTGACAGGGTACCAGACTACTTTAAAATGTCCCGATGAGGCCTCAGAGATCTACCTTGCGGGATATAGAAGATCTCGCGATAATAGGACCGGTTAGACTCGCGATTCATTCCATTTCCGGTTACATGCTGCTTTTGTTATAACACCACATGCATGCTGGGTTAAGGAGAAAACAATTGTCTTGTCTCTTCCTTTAACTGCACCAAATCAAAATAAAATACCGTTGTGAAAGACCGCTATAGGCTAAGTCTCGTTCAGTTCTGCTTTACTTCCGGGTACACCCTCGAAACTGTAGTGCTTTTTCGGGGGTATGTGGTCTTTCAGAATTCTTTTCCTTTTGCTTTTTGTTCAGTTATAGCATCGGACGAGACACTTGTCTCCATTTTAACTTCCAGTGTGATGCTATATCTAAATAACAAAGTAGCATGTATCCGGAAGTGGAAGGAATCTCGTGAAATCTCTCTCATCACCTGACGTGGCTTACAGGCCCTATTCCAAAAACACGACCGCGAACGAGGCTAACATGGCCGATAAACCAGAAGTTGTTATCCATTAAGTATTGTGTAACGGTCAATGCCATAACTTCTAAATGCTGGTCAAACCTGTCCATGGTTGTAGAACGTTTTTTTTATTGAGTTTACGTCACACATCTACTCTCTGTCGGCTACTCTTTATCTAACCTAATATTGTTAATTATATTGTTGTTTTGAGTATGACATATGATATGATGGACGTCATCCCAAAACGGGGCATTGGCAGACTGATTTGCTGTGGCATTCTGTTTTTGTCTCTTTTCCACGTTTATTGATTACATTGCATTTTCAAATATACTCTAAATTAGTTTTCCATTTTGATATACCAATGACATTCTAGGTTTAATTACAAAAGTCTGCAAAGAATAGTAATTACATAAATGTTGGGGTCTAGGAACGGAACAGAAGATATATACTGGCGCTCTGTTTTTGTCCCATCCTTGCCCCCATTGCGTCCTTGTCTAGTATCGGTGTTGTTAAGGGTCGTTTCTTTTTGCCCTATAGGCTGACACGCCGTCAGATGAGTGAAGCAATATTAAGTACTGCATAAGGCATCGTTCCACTGGATCAGCTGCTTTTTAAACTCATCTGATAACACTTTTTACTTTTTACAAATACGTGTAAGTGGTCGAGGGGAGGGGATTATCGAAATAATTTGTCTGGCACCCTTTACTTGCATCCATTATCATATTTTTGTTTCTATTCTCTTACGCGAGTTATTTGACATAGGACCTTATCTCTGAGTAAGTGTGACCTTTGACACCGCACTCGTCATTAATTGGGTCTTTACATTCTCACAATGGTGCCCGTGAGGCTTAATTAAAACTAGGGTTAACTGACGCTTGACATACATGAACAATCAATGTACTCTTACCTCTTTGTGTATTTTAGGGAGGAAAGTGATGCTAAAGGCTACTCAAGAAGTGCATCCGTTCAAGGCGAAGTTCGGGAAAATAAATCGTAAGAGGGCTGTAATTATATGTTCTGTATCGTCATTAGTCTACTACGTAATCCATAAATAACGATACAGAACAGCATTGAGCACAAATGTGTAATTTAAATTTTGTTTTACTGGCCGATTTTAACTTGTCCAATTATGTGATTTCCAATTCTGTTTTGCGCATGGAAGAATTGAATGTTCTGAGATATTTTATGTATTAAAAATCCCCACATGCGGTTTGTTAAAATTTGAAAAGTTATTTGCTTTTAAACGAGAATATTAAGTACATGATTGTGTTGTGTTTCCTTAACTGGCATACCGTTTGGAATACACCGTCACCCTATAGGTTAAATAGCATTGAGCGCGGCGCCAAACACCTGTTAATCAACTACTAAGACTAAGATGGATTTTTAACTTCTGGGTATATTATTCACAAGCAACGTTTCGGCCTAGATACCAACCAATACGTAGCTTATCAATATACCCAGAAGTTGAAAATACATTTTAATCGTCATTTTATTGTTATCTTACGAGCTTCCAAATGCCGCTTAAACAAGACACATTTCTCCTTATTAACATAACATCGATTCGAGTTAGTTTCTAATCCAGATCAATTTTCTTTGTAGTCATCCATCGAAACAGTCTAGAATTCTCCGTTCCGAGTCTTGTCGAGACTATGAAAGAGAGGCCAGGTGAGTTGTTTAACTTTGAATTCTCTACTTACAATGTTTTAACTATCCGGGCTGGCTTCTTATGACTGTTCCTCGCTCTCCACAGATATCGGGAGTCTTTCACAATCCTATGTTATCAAGTTGCTTTGAAAGGAAACACTTATGACATTATTTGTGATGCAGTTTCGGCTTTGCTGATGTGTCTAGAAAATGTATTATTTTTTTAACTTGTACGATGTAAATTTAACCAGGTATGTCGATCCTTTAGATTTAAAATTTGATCTTTATTTTCGATAAAAGCGGGTGAGGTAGAGCATACATTAGATGCTTTCATTGTTAGTTTTGTTTAATTCGCTTCCTAATTTATTGTTTAATATCCTGTTCTTAAAGATATTTGAAACTTTAACGTTCCGTCACCTTTTCCTTTTAGCCTTATTAAATTAAATTTAATCTAACTCTGCAGCTAACTTCCTTGTAGACCAATTAGCCAGAAATTTGGCACAATTAATTTTGCCTTACGGTTAAGTTATTATTGTTCAACGTGTGTGAAATAATTGAAATGTGAACTTTAAGGGCTTGTGTATTCAATAATTATTCCTTCCTTTAATTCTGATTTATTTATTTCGCTTCGATGAGCATATTTATTCAGCTCTTGATAACTGTGGTCATGCACACAATCCAGATAATAGCTTATAAATAAAAAAAAAACATTATTCAAAAGTAAGCACAATTGAAAATATATGTCATTCAAATAAATTTTCTTGACATTTTTATGGTGTTCGACAATGTGCTCTTCTGTTGCCAGCGTTTTACATCCGTTTTAAACTTTGATTGTATGCTAACACAAGAAGCAGAGAGAGGTTCAGCGGATAATGTATCTGAAGCTATTTTCGTCTGCCTGTTATTTGTGTTCGACAAGACGCATTTCTCGTTCCTTTGTTTTTTAACGCCAATAAGTTTTCTTTTATTTTAACATAATGTGCTTATCTACATTAATCTGCTCATGCCATTGTTGTAACTTAATGTTTACATACATGTGTTCACATCGACAACAAATGCAAACACGGGAAAATAAATTGGACCATATAAAGTTTCTGTATTATAACAATTCAATTTTTTTCATATGAATATGGCAAATTATCAAATTGCCTGCCGGCATTACTTTCGTCTAGGCGTTGTATAAGCACTACGTGGACAATTTGCCAAAAACAAAGAAGGGGCTGTCTTCCTTTCACGAATAGTAATGGATGAAATCAAACCAAATTATAATATTAGACAATCGTCCCTTTTCTTGTGTCTAACGAACCTATTTTAGACTTTTTTGTTCAACATTGATATTGAGAAGAATCTCTCAAAAAGGATTATTTTAACTGATTTAATATGAATGGGGACTTGTTTTTATTTGTTTAGAGAAATTTAGAGGCTACTTTTGTTTGTTACGGTTGCGTCGTTTGGGTGTTGGTGCTAACAATTCGTGCTTTTGAATATGGACGGATTTATAAGGAAACAATTATGCAATACTATTTTCACTTTATGTATTAAAGTCACATACGCATCCAAAATTAGTATTTTTCAACTAATTCCGTTTGCCTTGATTTTTACAAGATTTGATGTTTGCTAAAAAATTAAGACAGTCACGTTAAAATAAAAAATTATTCATTGGGTACAAAGCTTGTATGGACCAGGAGAAATCTTGCAGTTATTCGAATTTAACAGGAAGAGGGCTGGCCATATTTGCTCGCAATGACTTTGATCAAGCCGCAGTGAATGACCTTGTTTTTAACGAGCTAACATTTTGAACCTTGTAATGGGTGTGGCTAACACGGTTGTCTAGGAGTGACGTCGGTACATCAAAGTGTGACTGAGCTGTGACAGCAGATTGACACATTTCCAATAAAACATTCTGGCAGAATTTTCAGATTTGTTTACTTTTATCAGGCTTTTAAGCTACCTTTACCTTCAAATCTGGGGATAGAATTAACGGAATACCCCTAACTTTTACTTTTTTATGAAAATATATATAATTAATGTGATTTGTGACATCCCAAAATACAGAATATTTGGGTGCGTATGTGACTTTAAGAGATGAAAAACTAATACACAACATTGCTTTGATGATAATTAAAATTAAACACTTGACTTTTGTACTGCTATTGTTTGAAAAAGAACGAGGTGAAATTTTAATTGACAACGCACATATAATCCATTTAAAATATCACTTGTTTATTTTCTTAGGAACAAATCTTTTCAGATACCGTTTTATGCTGTTTTTCGTTGTTAATTACTGCATAAATTGCATACAAAGTTATCCACTCAAAAACGCAGAAAGATGGATTTGTTTGTTTCTTTGATTGGGGTATTACTAATTTCTTAGGGTTATTTCACTCATATGACAGTGTGTCAGTCCAATAGGTATAGGAAACGATCCCATAACGGGATTGGCGACACACAAGAAACCATTCCATTTCAATGACCAAAAACAGGACTCCACAACACCACAACACATCGTCTTCGTGATGCCCTCTTGTTCAAAGAGTACCAGGGCATAAGAACCCGGCTCCCACCAACCACTAGCAGTATTGGTTTAGTAAAGTATAGAAACAACCAGAAAAATTATCTTGTGCAAAGCTTCAAAGTCGTATTTTAATTTATTGTTTTCTTGTGAAATTTAGATCCAAAAAAGCCGGAGTTGAATATGATTTGAACAATAGGTAGGACATTACTTTCATTCGTGGGTGTCTTTTCACACATTTTTTTGTCTGCCTTGTTTTTTGTTTTCACCGTTTACTTTCTTTGGTAATTTTTTTCTCTGTTTTGTGTGTTGTTTTGAAAATATCAGTTGTCACAGAAATATATAAAATAATCTTGGGAGAAAGCCAACTTTATATTGTATAAATGATTGAACGTAATGTAGCCATTTTCTAAACCTAGTTATCTTTACCCTTTTTCAAAATAGAAATAGTTAAAATCTCTCCAATGAGTAATGGTGTTTTCTCTTTCCTTATTACCCTGCACTTGTATGTATTTTTAATATTTTAAAAATATCAAGAAGCCGCTG
>JAVFBZ010033890.1:0-10935 GCA_032466195.1 Katharina tunicata
GTTGTTCTAGATAACCTAAAGGCGCATCTCGAGAAAAGGCAATACATGTAACATGTAAATTGTGAAGATAAATATGTAACACACACATATATTAGGAACCGATATGGGTTGAAATATATATGTGTGATTACTATTGACAAAAATTTATATGTATGTGTGGAAAAGGAAAAAATATTTTATTTAATATTTTTATTTTTCTTGTACAGACTTGGCTATGTTGAGGATGCTGTTGAGTATATCCGTAAAGCCTTGAGACTAGACCCAGAATCTACTGGAGCAAAGGATAACTTTGAAAACATCTGTGGACATTTAGTCGAGAGGTGGCACTTCCGCATGCTCAATGATGTCTGTCGGAATCAGGCTTATAAAAGTGCCATCCAGAGATCTATTGTTAATGGGTGGTCCAGTGTGTTAGACATTGGCACAGGTACAGGTCTACTCAGGTAATTTCTGAGAAAATATTTGTAAGATAAAGTTAAGGGGAAAATTGATTTGAAGGGAAATTGTTTCAAGATTTCTTGTGATTTACGAATAAAGCAAAATGGAACATAAATAATGTAACATGGTTATTTTTTAGTTTGATTTCTAAGTTGATTGTAGTACAGGAACATAGACCACTTCTTATGGATTATACTTCTTATTTACTATACATGTATAGGAACTTTTCAGTGTAGTTTCTAATACCATGTTTAAGCTAATAACAATCCATGGAAACCAGCTAGAATATATGTAGTGGTTGAGTGAACTATTCCAACATTTGAGTAACAATTGGGAGGTACATTTAGACTTACTCCATCTTCAGTGTGACATTTGCCATTCTGAAGATGGAGTAAGTCTACTTCCGAAAGCTCAATATACATTTTCAAAATGTGTTTTTTGTCGTTTTGTTTTAACAAGTATTGTACTACTAGTATCAATGGAATAACAGTCTGAGTGATGAAAAACAGTGCATTAATCTTAGAATAGTGGTTAATGGATGAATCGATCAGCAGGGGTCAGGGTTAATGGTGGTACCTTTGATTAAGTCTGTGTGCGCTGTTGGGATTATGAAGCTCGAGTCTAGATTGATTTTTCACTTTGACTTGAGCATTTGAATGGCTTCCATGAACTTCTTTCTGGTTTGGTTGGTGAGATTAACCTCAATAGTCTGTCAGCCTGCTGTGGAGTCAGGATGGTAAGTGATCACTTTGAGTCCAGGTGTTTGGCTGTGGCTTAGAGTTCGTTTCCTCTCAAAGGGAGTCGGGAGGAGGTTTCACCGATGTAATGAACTACATCGATGTACGTTTTCAAAGTTTGGTTGATGTTTCCATGAGTGGTGTTGAAAGGATAATTATTAAGGTTGCAGAAAACATCTTTGCTGTATTTCATAATCAAGGTCTTGTAAGGTAGATATTATGTAAAATTAGTAACTATATTAGGATTGTATAAAACATTCTGTGTATTTACTAAAACCTTGATGTTTTACACCAACATGTTTCAGTTCTTATAAACAATAACTCAACTTGTAATGCATGTTCAACTTAAATCAGCTGATCTTGGTCTTATAATTAATAAACGTACTGCATGCCACCTAGACATTATGGCCGTATGACTGATACAATTATGATTTAAAGCCCTTTCTCAGGCTGTATATGACATACAAAATTCATATTTCAATAATTTAATTGTGAGTTCACAAAATCAATGTTGTGGCCACCATGAGTATTAGTACTATTGGATTTGGCCAGTCTTAAATTTATAACCAATTTATTAATAATAAACATGGATTATCTGTAAATTCCCATCGATGAGTTTCACAATCAAGACTAAAGTTACTGCTCCAATAAAAAATACACATGTATGTTATATTATTTACTACGGATTTAAAATAAACCAATATATCAAACCACCTTGCAACTATGACGTTACCATGTTCATCTTTTATTTGAGTCATAAATTGGCTTGTTCTTGATTTTATTACTAAAGTGCTGTACTTTCCTTTGTTTTCATGAATTTGATAACTTGATGTCTTCAGTATGTTTGCTGTGGATGCCGGTGCCAGGTCGGTATATGCCTGTGAAATGTCCAAGACCATGTGCACCATAGCTAGAGACGTATTAAGTTTGAATAGAAAGGATGGTTATGTTCAACTTATTAACA
The DNA here is from genome assembly GCA_032466195.1 of Katharina tunicata. NCBI lineage: Eukaryota > Metazoa > Mollusca > Polyplacophora > Chitonida > Mopaliidae > Katharina > Katharina tunicata. The sequence goes on from JAVFBZ010033890.1 coordinate 2,140, forward strand.
AAGCTTCAACGGATCTGTCCATCCCAGAGGATTTACCAAGCAGGTGAGTTTTTTAAGTTCATTACATGGCCAGTCACCTGTTTTTATAACAAATTAGTGGGTGGTCGGGGGCCTACTGTGGGCTGGTGCTCCTGTGCCCGCGCTGGTCCTCCTGTGGGCTGGTGCTCCTGTGGGCTGGTGCTATTGTGGGCTGGTGCTCCTATAGGCTGGTGCTTTCTGAGCGCTGGTGCTCCTGTGCGGTGGTGCTCTCTGTGCGCTGGTGCTCCTGTGCGCTGGTGCTCTCGGAATGCTGGTGCTACTGTGCGCTGGTGCTATTGTGGGCTGGTGCTCCTGTGGGCTGGTGCTCTTGTGGGCTGGTGCTCCTGTGCGCTGGTGCTCCTGTGGGCTGGTGCTCGTGTGAGCTGGTGCTCCTGTCCGTTGGTGCTCCTGTGGGCTGGTGCTCGTGTGGGCTGGTGTTCCTGTGCGCTGGTGCTCTCTGTGCGCTGGGGCTCTCTGAGCTAACAGCGAGCCAATTTGTTGTGTTATCCTTGGGTAATGTTTGGTCCTTGATTTATGTTATAAAAATAATGTGAGAGTCAGAAATGTGTAAAATTATTATGGTTGTAACTTCTTAAAAATAAACTGTGTCTAACAAAACTGTATTAGGTGGTTAACGGGAGTTTACTGTGCCCTGTTGAACTCATAGAACCAAGGGGAATCAGGGAGCCTATTTGTTGTGATTCTGCTTTTTGTCTCGTAAATGTACAGTGTCTTCTCAAGTTCTGTGTTGCCATTCTCGTTTAGAGTGGTTTCTTTCACTGATTAGGCTGGTAGCCACCATATAAATGAAATAACCTTGAGTGTGATGTAAAACCCCATTCAAACAAACAAATCATAACATGTTATTACAGATTGTTTCTACTGGATTTCTAAGCAAAAAAATCAAATAAATAAATACAGTTGTAAGCAATTATAAAAAAAAAAAAAAAAAAAAAAATGAACTGGACATTGTTTTTTTTCCATTTTAGGATAATACTGTCATACTGGAAAATGTCAAGGTTCCAAAATATAACTGAGCCCCACCAATCCCTAAATGAACAGATTGCATGTGAATTGTCTTACTACACATCATTTTTTAATATTCTCTTTTCATTCTCAGGGTGTCTTTAATTGTGACGGAAACATTTGACGCTGGGCTCTTTGGAGAACACATTTTGTCCACCCTCAGTCATGCTTGGGAACATTTACTAAAAGAGGTATCATATATTTGCTTGTAACAATAAATAAGATTAAGTTCCAATCTCAAATAATTTATCAATGTAGATATTTTCTCTACTTTCCTTTAATACCAACAGATTTTGTGCTAGAAATTTCTAAAACATGTATCCATTAAATTTCATAAACTTAAATTATCAACTTTTATTGACTTTTTTTCTTTTTATGGATGGAAAGCTTTCAGTAAGGGGACATAACTCTTCTAAGTTGCTGCTCTATAACACTCGGAAGCCATCGAATGTACTGCGGACATCTCAGACGTGATATGATCATCACCATTTTGGCCAGAACGTTTTCACAGCTTTTTGTTTGTCAAACTGCTGATGTAGACAGATTCCACAGTTTCCATTTGTTTTACATTCAGAACATAATTTACTCCTAATCTAACTCCTAAATATTGTGCATCTACAGCCATGTGAAATTTGCTCGATTACACTATATTTTCTTGCGTGTTCATTGTCCATACGGCGTTAAATAGGCTTCCAGCGAACAATTGATACACATTCATACACCTATCACGGCAGAGCTAAGTGATGACAGCGAAATTACGAGGTTTAGCCAATTTGCTCTATCAAGTTCATTGCTCTAATATCGTTTCTTCCTTTACAGGGAGATAATTATGACAACACTCAGGTTATTCCTTCTAATGCTCAGGTCTTTGTTTGTGGGATTGAAAGTGAAAGTATACGAAATCAAAACAGGTATGTCCTCTGAACCCTCCTAGATAAAGGAACTTTGATAACTCATTTAAAATTATGATAAAATTTATTATAAATATATTTAAAAAAAGTTATAATATTAAAAATAATACCGGCATTGACTATTTATTAAATATGTTGACAAAAAGAAGGTGTATTTTATATGTTCTTTAAACTCAGTGATAGTTATTTATTGTGTTTTTTGCAAATCGATGTACAATGCTAAAGTACAATATATGAAGGACATGTGAATCATACACACCGAAGAACATAAGTACTTTCTTATTTAAATTAATTGTGCTGAATGTCTATGTTGACATTCATTGTTGTCAACGTTATTCTTTATTTTTCTTGTCTCAGGTATCTAAAATATCTGACAACGATTGATTGTATTGATACAGATATACAATGTATTTCCTCTACAGGTTTGGCTACCCCTGTGTTCCAGGTGTGGACTGCTCTTTGGTTGAACTTGTCTCTAATACTGGAATAGTGGAGAACGAGCCTTACACCACAGAGAATCTCACCAGTATCAGGGGTGGATTCAAGCAGATCACTGAACCCACACAACTCCTCTCTGTTAACTTTAACGATCCTCAGGTGAGTAGGTTTATTTGAATGAAGACTACTTCAATATTCACTTTGTATCTGTTTATTTAATCAATGCAACAGGCTTAGAAAGTCAAACGACTATTGGATAAAAAATATATAGGTTATTTGCTATCTAACCCACCTTTCATTTATTTTCTAAGATTTTTTTTTTCTTTTAAAAACAAATTTTAGTTGACAACATATATCAATATCTTACATTTCTCTGAGAGTAGACATTTTAACGTTTTCACTGTGAAGAAATCGCCTGAACTTTGCAGAGTTTGGTTCGGTGCTTTCCATGTGACATGAGTTGGGCCAATAACTAACACACACCATTTAGACACACTGTAGTAAGATAGAAGAACTACAAGCCTAATTCCGTCACAGGAAGATGGTGACTTCAAATAAAATGATTTATCTGCCATTTTAACAGCATCTAACTCTACGTAAAGAAAAATCATATAAATGTTTACCCTGCAGAATCTGAAAGTTGATATATTTTTATTTTTTATTTAGATACAGTTTTAACTATGATCATAGAATAACCAATCATAAAGATGTCAGTAGACCTTCCCTTAAACAATATAATACTCAAACAAACCAACCACTCTGAACCTTATATCCTTAATGTTGAAAGCTGAGTGATGAAAGACACAAGCGCTTTTTGAAACCATAAACGTTGAATTTGGCCTAAATCAATCGATCGAATAAAACAATTGATCAATCAATCTGCTCTCTTTGAATGACAGGGTGAAATATATACTCAAATGGCCTTTATTTTCGTACGATGTGACTGTACATGTACAAGATTACCATTGCAGCTTTTTTCTAAAAAAACAATTTGATTTCTTTGGTCAACATATTCTATATTGATAATTCATAAAACACCATTAATATGGAACACAGACACATTGTTATGGACTACAACTTCCAGGTTTATTAAGCATATGATTGATAACGGTCTTAGGATCTAGACCGAAACGTCGCACGCTAATAAACTTAGAGGTTGTAATCCATAACAATGTGTCTGTGTTCTATACCTACCAGCTTCTAAATGCCAATCAACATGATCAAAGAAACCATTAATATTTTTTAAATTCAAACCTCTGTAGCTTTATAAAAATGTTGCCATCAAATCCCGGTAACACGAAACTGCTTTTTAGACTAATACCAACCATTAACACATCAAGTTATTATTTGAAGTGTTTTACTATTCTTTCAGAATATTGCTTCTCTCCTTGAAGGAGCTTCAGACATTGTCAGTTGTCCAATCATATTGTCTGGTCGGCTTGATGCTCTGGCTGTGTGGTTTGACCTTCACCTTGATGATGTAACAACACTATCTACATCACCTGCCAATGAGAACTGCTGGCATCAAGCCATCTACCCAGTCTTCTCAAGTCACCTGTACCCTAATCAAGGTAGTACCGGCATCTACTCAAAAATCTTGTCTAAAAAACAAAACAAGAGGAGACAAAAATGAATATAAAAAAGCGATATGTTCTCCGCCCTCTCCCTCAAAAAGGAAAAAAGAAAAGAAAGATCTGTTTGTCAGCGTGCTAAATTTGCCATTAAATTAGTTTAAATAGCAATAATATATCATTTTGCATTTAGTTGAAATGTGTTAAAATCATATTTTGTATTTTAGGCTGTGAACAATCTGTATATATTCACAAGGGAGATAATCTGATGGTGAAGTATGTCTGCCAGGCTGATAAGCTCGAGGTCAAATGTTCTTTAATTGAGGAGAAAGTGACAGAATTTGGTGTCTCAGAGAAGAAAAATGTTTCCCTGCCAGTCATAAGTGAAGAAATTGTTTGTGAAACCTCACCTCCTGTGACTGGAGGGCTCCTGGAGGGCAGAAAACAACCTGTTCATCCTGAGTTAGTGACTTCATCTAAATCTGATAGATCAGCATGTGCCCCTGAACAAATACACGTCCAATCCAGAAGCACCTGTGAGCAAGATTCTGTGTCAGATTTCAAGAACTTTTTATTAGATTCTTGTGATGAAAGATTGACGACAGAGACAGCTAGTGGTTGTAATAGAAAGTCGAAATTCCAATTGAGCAGGAGTAAAATTGGTATGCTTAATGATATGTCTCTGAATAGGGCAGTTTACCAAGCCTTGGAACAAACTTTAAAGACACTGAGACCGGATAGCTCTCCAAGCACTCCATTGACTTTATTGGATATGTCACACGGGTTTAGTTGTGTTGCTTTACAAGCTGTTGAGTTAGGATTCTCTACTGTTCGTTTATTTTCACAATCTGACCATTGTAAAGGGACAGATATTCTAAACAAGCTCTCACAGGATAATGGTATAAACAGTAACTGTTTCAAAACTCAGCTCAGTTACATGGAGTCAGGAAAAGAAGAGGACAAAGTTCAGTGTATCTTTGTGGATTTGATAGAACCCAGTGGAGTCTTGTACCAACAGGTGCTCGAGGACTTGGCACTACTCAAGTAAGAAAAAGTTGAGAAAATTCACCTGAACAGGAAGTCATTAGCATGGTTAAGACAATGGGCTTTAACTGTGCAAAGTGGCTATTATTCATATTATCCTGATGTTAAAATCATGCAGTAAAAATATAATAGAAATATTATGAGTAATTACATGTTTTTTTTTAACCATTATATCTAGAGTCTTCAAAATAGCACGTTCTTGGCAAAGAAATTTCTTGCATAAGTTGAAACCTGCATCTCCAATTAAGAATAAACATGTTGTTTCTGAGTTAGAAATGAGAAATATTTTCATTTACAGAGTTACCTGCCTTGAAAGGGATGGATTTATTCTTCCAGCAAGTGCCTGTGTGTATGGGTTACTGATTGAATCTCACGAGCTAGAGGCATCTAGTCGAGTTATTGGAGATCAGATAACATTGGGATATCACATCAAAAATATCATGAATGAATTTCAGGTTAGTGACATCACAACTGGCATGTTACATCAAAATATCACCGGAATGTAATGTGGGGATTTCACATAAAATATCACAGGAATGTTAGGTGGGATATCACATAAAATATCACAGGAATGTAAGGTGGGGATATCACTTAAAATATCACAGGAATGAAATTTGGGGATATCTAAAAAATATCACAGGAATGTAAGTTAGGGATATCACATAAAATATCACAGGAATGTAAATTGGGGATATCACATAATTAATATATCAAGAACAAATTTTTTCTGATTGTATGAATTTACATATGTGCAAAGATTTCATTAATACATTTGAGGTGGGTGTGTTATCATATTAAATAAGAGAAACTGCGGACAAGGAAGTCCTGTTTTGTTTGGAGTTTCTTATTATATTGCTTGACACTTATCTGTGGGACTACTGGCTTCAGTGGTTTGTGATAAGACAACTCTGAACTATTACATCAAAGCCCAGCTGGATATTATATCATAACTATATCCAAGATATGAACAATTTCATCTGGGTTATATCTAAACTTTAGGATATTACATCAAAGATAGTGATGATAAGTTCCGGTCTGAGTAAGATGAGTGCTTGTAAACCCTTGATTGAGCTAATCATTTATGTCAGGGCCTTGTTTTTCACAACAATTATCTGTTATAACAAACATATAATTTTATCAATATCAACCTCTCATGTGTATTACGGCGTTGTTATTGATAACGTTAATATCGTTTAACAACTTATAAATTTCATTCAAAGAAGACAAATATCTGTTGTTGTTTTTTCAGATGAGTACCCATATGGATATTGACTTGTCAGTACTATCACATCGACGATTATCCCAACCTTTCTTAATGGTCAACCTTGACTTCAATGAGCGTAATCAGTCCAGCCAGGCATGCACAGATCCACTTGACCATCTTCCTTCATTCTTGACGGCAGACACAGACATCCCCGTAGTGGTTACTGAGACTGGAGACTTGACAGCTATTGTCTTCTGGTTTGATATTCATTACACTGACCATATACAGCTGAGTACCTTAAACTCTTGCACCCACTGGAAACAAGCAGCCATTGTTCTGGACCACAACATGGCCCTCCAAGCTGATCAACTCTTACACTTAAATGTCAGTTTAAAGAACAGTTCTCTCAGAATAAAGCCTCAGTTAAGAGAGACTGGTAATCAGAATGGTGATGCTAGTTTGAGCAACAGCTGATAAAACATCCTCCAAACAGCATTCTTACAACCTAAATGTGAACTATTATATATTATGGGTCATACATGTAATTTCATGTCATTTCAGTTGACAAAAAGTGTTTTACAATTCCGTGTTTATTTTGATAAAGTAAACTCTGTAATTTGTTTCATACTAAACTATTTTATCGTTCTTATTTTAAAATTTTCTGAGCCAAGGGACATCAGGAAGCTGATCTGTTGTGTTAGTGGTGTTTTTTGTCCTGTGGTCTCTTTTGTTTTGCCAGTCAATCAATCAATCAATCACTCAATCAATCATTCATATTTTACTTTAACTGTTTATTTCTGTAATTGTGGTTATATTGCATAAGCACAGATCAAAGTAACCTGCAGGAGATCACTTTGCATGAGAAAAAAAAGACTTCCGAAATAATTAAATTCATGAAAATTCTTCCTTTCTTATCAAGACTGCTCTCCTTGTGCTAAAGTGAGAGCGTCATTTTAATGGCTGGACGGAAGACTATTATTGCTCTACTTAAGAATGTCAAATGTTTACTAATGTGGCATGTCTGGTGTAATATATTGATTGTAAATGCTGATACAAAGTAACAAGTTTATTTGAGCTATACAGATTCTCCGGTGTCTGAGAGTAAAACACTTGACAATTTGCTTCTGATATTAGGACTGATTTAAAAAAATACTTCTATGAGACGAACAATATTCCATGTATATTATATGGAATAATTATAAGCTTCCCCTACTATATGATGATCCACGGCTGAATGGTTGGCAGGTCGATACATGACGCAGATACACTGCTGGATCATGATTTAAATCGACAGCTTATTAAAGTCCGACATGTTTAACTCAGCGGACTAAAGAGCAATACGTGCCAGCCGGTCTCAACCTGTAGTGCGAGACAATAAACACTACTATTTATATTTGAAAGAGTGAAATATTGTGATTTATCGTTAACCTTAAACCTAAAGAGTAAGTCACAAACATTGGCTGTAGTCGATGTTGACAATAAAATTGGCTACCCACACGGCCCTACTTTGGTTCGTAAAGAGGGTCAATTACTCAGCTTTACAAAACGTTTGAAAGCTGAAGTAATTTTTTTTTCTAATTAAATGAAAACAGGCTTTCTTACCGTTATATAAGCTATTTATATTTTATATTTTTTAAATTTTTATATTCTTTTAATTCATAATTCCGTAGCTTTAGGTTTAAGGTAAAGAGTAAATCACAATTCCCACGACTGTCTTGCAATTTTTATGGATCAATCGTGTTACAAATATACCTCATTCCCACGTTGTATACCCATTCTAGTTCAACGTCGCCTATCTTCGGTACCTTCCGTCACCTCCGATTATCGGCTTTACATTTGTCATTTGATTAAAACCTTCGGCAGTCATTCTAGTTCAATTTCGCCTATCTCCGGTACCGTCCGTCATCTCCGATTATCAACTTCGCCTATCTCCGGTACCGTCCGTCACCTCCGATTATCGGCTTTAGTGTATTGACAGGTAGATAAACGGATCCTATATATAGGACATCAATTGCATTCCGCGCCAATAAAAATCGACATATAGAGAAGGTAACAGCAACGAAAATAAAGAAGTAAAATAGAACTATTTAGCATTAGGCCATTTCGACCTAATGTTATGCTAAATAGTTCTACTTTATTTCTTCATTTTCTTTGCTGTTACCGGCTCAATGGCGATTTTTATTGACGCGGAATGAACTTGATGTCTTATAGGATACGTTTATCTACATGCAATACAAGTATTGCTTGCATTGGTAAATATACCGCTAATGAGCTAACAAAAATGGCCTGTCATTACACTCAAGCCGATAATCGGAGGAAAGTACCGGAGATAGGCGATGTTAAATACCAATCACACAATGTAAAGTGGTTTATCAATCTGTATATGAAACAGTAGGATTAAACGTTCTTCGTACATCGAATTTCATCGAGTTATAGGTTTAAATAATGAATAACACTCTTTTTTCACCACCTAATTAGGCCTATAGCATTTATTTTACACGAATAACAATATAATAATAAACTCTCTTTCGATAAGTTTGGTCAATATAATCGAATGTATAGTAAGAAAATATTTAATAAAATG
>JAVFBZ010033901.1:0-52960 GCA_032466195.1 Katharina tunicata
AAAGAATAACACCAAACTTAAACTTCTGCATTGTTTAGTTTTTATTTTATGTCGTTGCAAACATGTGGTATCGTTTCCTTTGGACACTAGTTTGTATAGGATATTTACAAACATTGATTTCAAGATCTTGAAAACCAAATCAGATTGCTTAACTCTGCTGCAAATATTTTCTGCAATACAGCTTCATATGTCAAAGTTTTACAATTTCCGAAATCAAAAATTCAAAGTCAGTTATAAAATCTGAAAATGTTCAATATAGTTTTTCAACAACTCATCTTTTTATGAAGTTGCCAACATATTTTGATAAGTTTGTATATTATAAGTTACACCCTCTGGCTGGTTGGGTATACGGGTGGATATTTCCTTGAGAAGAATCATATTTTCACAAGCCCAAATTTATCACCATGAAGAGTTTTTACACAACAGCATTGAAATGAAAGGAAAAGCCACAGGAAACATAAATGCCTACAGCTTGTGTTGCGCAATATTCACTGATCGAGGCGCACAAAAGTACAAAATCAAGGCGGATTTCAGCCGCTTGAGCACGCTTTTGTGGAACTCTTCAGTGTAGGAGGTAGAAAGACGTTACATTGTTTTTGTCGGCTGCTCCGAAAGCATTTTTGCATGTCACGGAAAACAAGTTTGACTCAAAATAACGAGCTGATTTTCAAAATCGAATCGAAAAGGGTATGTAAAAACGAGCTTAAACCCATCAACAGCCTTATTCAACTATATTTTCTCTTGAGCAGACTCAAGTACTTTTATAACCTCGGCCTCGGGTTGCCATTTTATTTAGGGTTGTTAGGTAAACGCACGCGACGCTCTGACTCTGTGGGTATATGAAAAATATACCTCGCCTGTGCAAAATATTCCTCATGTGTATGGTAAACACAGTGCTGTTCGTCCCATGCATGGATCTATCATAAGCCTAGAATTTCCTTTGAATGGTCATAAGTAATTATGTACCTACCTTTGTTAATATTGATGATGGGCTTAGCTAATATCTGTGCTCTAACATGTGACAAATGCTGTTGAAACTGATGCCCCATGGTGACGGTTGATCACAAAATGTAGATTATGCCCCCTGGTGACTACAATATTTGTGCAAATGCTGCATCCTTGTGACTAAACAATGGTGTCGAACGTACACGGAGTCGGACGTGCATAAAATATGTACGTCCAACCCCCTAGTTTACTGGGTTATCATAAACCTGTGAGCTGATACAAGTAGTGCAATATGTTGAGGACATTTTGAATTATAGTTTTATTCATTGTCGCATGCATGACTGTTTGTTAGTTAAACTTTTATGATTATTTTGGTGTCGGACGTATAGGGTACAAGTGGCCAAACATGATGGATAATCCTACAGCCAGAATGAACAGATCTTTGCTTAATCTGCAGCATTAAAACCTAACATCATTTCCACTTAAAACAATTGCAAAAGTTCTGAATTGTATCTTAAGGTTATGTGGAACAAAAAGCCCAACCAATTCAGGGTGTGACAACCATATTTGTCTCCTAGCTAAGTAACCTGGACTTGCCCCCTTGATAACAAATAATTCGTTTACGACACATACCCAACGATATGAATATTGCCCTTTCAACTAAAACTATCAATTCCCTTAACTTTGGTATATTGTCTAATAAATGATTTGGAATCTGCATCCCTAAGCCTGCTTTGACCTTTTAGTCAGTTGGTGGTTGTTTTCACGGAATTGCCCAATGTCAGACAATAATTAGATAGCACAAAATATTGATATTTTTACAGTATGTCAACAAATGTTACCGCAACATGAAGTACATTTGTAAGCATTTCTGATAATTCACTGATTCGTGCCAGTGTATAAAACTCGGTAGGAGTTTCTCCTTGCCAAAATGTAGTCTTTATTGTGGACTGTTGAAGCGTTACCTTGATTCTTCATCTCTCGCACTTAACTACTAACATTTTCCTCTTTAAACCAATATGGACTATTTGTGTGTGGTTGTCGAGTCCATGACGTCGGATGATTGATTCAGTCCATATTGTATCTAATCTATATACCTTAGACATTCTTTACTGAGATATGTTTAAAAAAAGATAAAACTTAAGTCCGTCATTGTACGTCCTTGAAGTTTATTGTAACATACGCACTCAAACGTTCTGAATTTTGCACTATCACAGAATCTCATTAAAAATGATTTTTTTTTCTCAAGAAGTACAAGTTAGAGGCTGTCAAATAATTCCAACATCAAATTAGTAGGTTTAAGGAGAGTTTTAAAATAACAAAAAAAACTAAAACCTGAATTTTCAGTCAGAATATTATTATGTGGATGTGTCAATCAGCTGTCACAACTGAGCCACTCTGAGATGCACCGATGCTACACCAAGTCAAACGTTAATTAGCCCCGCCCCCATCCACTATTCAAAATCTTAACTTATCCATATAAGGTCATGAACTGGGCGAAATCAAAAGCTTTACTTGAGGCATGCCAGGAAAAATGGCCGGCCTTCCTTACGCTGAATTCGAGTTATTGCACGATTTCTCCTGGCTATAACTAGCCTTGAGTCAACTTAACAAGTTTCATTTCGAAGTAATTGTTTTACTTTATGCACAAACTTCACAGTTGGTTAAAATCAAGGCAATCAGAATTTGTTGTAAAACTCTAATTTTGAGTGCTTTTGTTACTTTAACTGTTTGTGTACGTTTAGATTTTAGATTAGTCCAGAAAGTATTTGACTAATCAGATATTGGTGTTTTAGCAAACTAATATTAGATGTGTCATCGTTATCATCAGTGTTGTGCTTTTCATCGTGTCGTAAAAGAACTTCACAAAACACATACTTTACAGAATTAAGTATTATTGTATTAAGTGATATATAAAATATGATTTAGTTATCCGCTGAAACGCATTAAAACCACATTCGCGTACGACTGTAATGTCGGGAATCTCATCCATGGTCAACTGATCAACAGCTTGCTTAGCTAGAAGAAGACAATGAATAATTAACGTCCTTAATTGACATATTGCTCGTCCATGTATTTTCCGTTTATTCGTGTTGATGGTCATTAATATTTACGCTACTAGGCAAAATCCTTTTATTTTGTTATTATACCTTGGTTTATGCCATCACCCCTGACTGACTTCCATCAATAATACACACATGTGTGCGTATAATCAACAAAGTATCAATGAAGTTTTAATGTATTATCACGTATATGTGTCAGTTTTCATCTGTATTGATGAAAAATGATGCATATTTCGGCATGTACAATGTAGCATATCATATACGAAATAACACAATTTAAGTTTTAGTTTGATATATTTTAGTGGTTAGACCTGCTTTAGTTTCGCTTTTCCACCATCCTGGCTAAGCACTTTCACCCATTCTATCAAATTCCATTATTTGTGGCCAGCAATTCTTGGTGTAGCCGTCGTGTATCAAAACAGTTCGCAGGCCAATCCTGTGTAATTCGTACTTGTTTCAGCAATATTTTCACAAATACGACACTGTGGCAGTTTATTGCTTTGTCGGTTCGTTCGGGTTTTTTTCCTTCTCCTCTTAAATGTGACTGCAATCTGCATGGAATTCCAAGTTTGCTATTTTTGTTGTCTTTCATTGAGAATGTCCATACATATTTATTTCAGTTCGTTGTGTTTTGTCTATCCAGCAAATTAACGTCCATGTTTGTCTTGTCAACGTAAAACTATGTACGAGAAAATTCTACATTTTTGGCCGTATTTCTTCATGAAGGTCTGGTCCACATTTCATAAGTAATTAACATTAAGTGATTTGTCTGCTTAATGTAGCTTTCTTTCTGGGATGTTATTTGCGAAGATCACAAGCAAGATAGCTCGTGAAATTGACATGTTATTTTTCTTTATTCATAGACTTAACTTTGCCGCATCTATTGTCGAGACTCACATAGCCATTTATTATAATCTTTTCCAACGTATTTTTTTACCCATTCTTTATGCATATTTAACTGGTTGATGGAACGAAATACAGGTATTGTCTGAACATATGATTTAATTTATATTAACTTTCGTGTTTAAGCTGACTGGTCAAGTCAAAGCGCTAACTATAGCTACCTTGTATCTACAATATCGGCGACTTCTTCGTCCCCCAGCAGGTAATTGATTCTTAAATTCATTCGTCGTAGCCCACTTTATAGTCAAATTTACAAGATATTGAAATCCAGCAGTTGCGCACCACAAAAGTCATGTGGTCTATACATACGTTGACCAACAGTAAACCAGTTGGCGACCACGTATCAGTTGTCTGCTTAATTCCTGGAACAAGGAGAGCAGAGCTGAAAGCACATCTAAGTTTGCTTAATTCATTTCTGTCTTGCTTGGAGAGTTGTCTTACAAGGACAGTTCAGCTCTGTATTGTCTGCCTATCCAGTGCAATAGTAGTCCAGTTTTATCTTGTCAACGGAAGCCGGTTTTGTATGATTAAATGTCGACATTTTTGATCTCATTGCTATATGAAAGTCAGCCCTTGGACTTTCAATAAAAACTTAACACTTACCGTTTTTTTCGTCACCTTGATTCACTTATCTTCAGGGCATGTTATTTGGCACTGGTTAACTCGTAAAAAAAAACCCCAAGATATTTAACCCTATTACATCATAATCTAACGTGGTGGCATATTTACGTTTAAAAAACCAGACAGGTCTTTGGAAGCAGCTAAAACCTTTGACACGTATCGCGCTTGCTGATCTTTCATTCTGACATGTATTACTTTCTGCTAAGATAATATCAATTAAAATACATTTATAGTCCCAACAGATGAGGTTGGGTAATTTTTTATTTTTATTTTTAATTTAAAAGCCATCAATATAGCCAAGAGAACGTTTTCCCAACGTTTTAAAACTGAATATGTTTCGGTTATATTTCATATTATACAAGTTCTGTTATTTGTCTATGTGATTTATTGGTGGTAGGGATATTGAATTTGTTGTAACACGAATCTTTCTTATGACGTCTAACTGAAACAAATGTCATCTGTTTGTATCATACACGGTTAGATCATGCTTTAAACGGAATTAAAAGTGAAATAAAAGGGGATGTATCACTTGTGATGAAATCATCCAGTTTTCACTTGTGGGAAAATAATGCAAACTCAACAGCGGTGCAGTATACCGATGCATAGATGACGCTAACTTGTGCCCTGGATTTTGAAATCCATCGATCGTTTGCTGGGTTTAATTTTAGGCCAAATTTTATGATTCAGGGCACATATTTCAGACACGAAACATTTATTTAAACTGAGTTGGTCCTTAAATAAGTTTGTCTTTTGACTTTTTACAAGTTTATGCCCACTAACCTTAACGTTCGCTCGAGGTCTAGTTTCCATAGAAGTGTAAAAAAAAACTGTCTTGCAATCCAATTCCCGCTGTGGCAGGCTGTTCATGTGCCAGCTGCATGTCAATTTCCTTACGTGTTACTATAGTTATATTGTCACAGACCTTACAAATCGACGAATTTTCGTCGTACAGCACATCGGGCATTTTCGTCCATTCCAAGAGAAACTTCGAAATTGAGAATCAGGGGCCAATATCACAAACTGTACGACCAAAATATATTGTACGATAAAATTACATCACGTTAAACTATAGGCGTTTGCATATCTTACGATAATTTATTGTCGTACGACATTTTGTGAAAGTTGCCCCGGATTATCATCTCTCGAGTTTGATGCATCCGTACTGACAGTTTGACGGTAAAGTCTGCGTCTTGCGTCACTCTTTGGGGGTAGTTTTACTAAGAATAAATTCAAAAAGTTCAGATTTTTATTGTTTCACTTGTTTGATTACGACAGAGTTCGGCTGATTATCGGCCTCAATACCCCTTCTGGGAATCTGACGGAACAGCTATCAGATTAATTGGCTTGGCATGGACATGAGTGCGAGATTGTTAAGTTTAACTTGTTTTCCGGTAACACTTAATTTAAGTCAAATTATCTGCTTTGGAATTTTTGCCTTTGTTTATAGCAGGCGTATTAAGTGTAACTGGGCAGCCTCGAGGACTGATTACAGCCCTCAGACCACGATTATTTCACCTTGCAGGGAAACGAACCAGCGATTCTTGGGTAGTCACGCTACTTTAGAGAATTTTTTTAACTGAATCAATTACACAACAGCAAAAAACAATGAAATTGTATACCTCTTGGTCTATCTAGTTGGATCATCAGCAACAATTTATTTAACATATTAAAATGTATTTGCTATTTATATAATAATAATTTAAGTTATCCAAAAGGTTAAATTTTAGTATGTCAAGTTTTCATATCTCGTTTTTTTTAAGATACGGTAATCCCTTTAGAACGTTAATATTTAAAACTCATAATAAAACAGAAAGCGGATAATAAGGTAGCGCTAAAGCGAGTGACAAATACCTAAGCTTATAGCGTGCAGCTTGTCGCGTCTGTTTTCAAAAACGAAGAAAACGTCGGAAATATCAAAGATTTTATAAACATATGGTATCACCACTTTAAAAAACAGAATTTCGGACGAGGTCTTTTGAAACTATCTTTTCTCTAATTTCGTAGCTTCTTAACGCTGTATAAAACGTCATGGTCATGGGGAAAGCTTGGAAGAAAGTGAATATACGCATGTATGACCCTCAAAGAGAACATTTGACCTATAGGTTTACGCTTAGCTTTGACAACGGTAAGTGTTGTTGGATAAAAGAAAAACTTCTATAATACGCACGATTTTCCTTATTTATCCGAAGTTATCCCACCGGATCTTTGTAGACAATAAACCTGTGTTTAACTTTCGCCCATTGCTCGCCCAATTTTAGTGCTAACTTAGACATGTTGTTCTTTTTTTATAAGATA
Organism: Katharina tunicata; assembly: GCA_032466195.1. Classification (NCBI taxonomy): domain Eukaryota; kingdom Metazoa; phylum Mollusca; class Polyplacophora; order Chitonida; family Mopaliidae; genus Katharina; species Katharina tunicata. Next base: position 6,828 of record JAVFBZ010033901.1, read on the forward strand.
AAGCACTTTTCGTCACTGAAAATCTTACTGACCATAAAACTATTCGTATATTGTATGAAAAATCGAAGACGATTACTTCCTTAAACATACTTGCTGAAATGCTTTACGCTGTGCAAAGTTATGTTCTATTCATTGGTACACTTATCAGACCTGAAATCCATTTACTTAACACGATGAATATCCCAAGGTACTGATAATATCTCTCACTAGACTCTCAACACAGCTTTGTACTGAGACATAGGCACTTTGCTTTTCACATACTTAATATACACACGCTGTCTTCATGGCAATTAGTAAATATCTTTCTACAAGTAACATTTTGTTATTCATTTATCTTAAAATACAATAACAAAAGGGAAAAAAAATTCCAACAAAACGAATCATTCAAAAGTGTTACAATGTAAAAGACCAATGTTAATATATATGTTTTTTTAATATCATTTTTGTAAACGTTTAAGACTTATTTTTAAATAGTTTTTATTTATTTTCGTATTCTATGCAACATATTTGCTAGCAAAACTATTTATTGATAACACTACAAACAACTTGTGCATGTACAACTGGTCAAATGAATATTGAATGCTGTTGTATTTGGATGACTTTAAGAAAGTAAATCACCTTATTAGTCCAACAATAGATACACATGAATATGTATATATGATGATCAAATCTCCTTGGTTTATTGTGAAACCGTTGTCAAGAACCATAAGTGTCATTCCAGGATATTTTTATTGTCTTTACTGGCAGTAATGGCAGTTACTTTTCGATAAAAAGTATAATTCATATGAGGTTACCTGCAGTCAGCGAAACATGTAAATGTATATGTATATACGGGGGCTCGACTGTGCCCATATGTGGGTGCGGAGAATGATCAGGAAACCGCTTTGTTGACCTGTGAACTTGTATATTCATAAATAACTCTAAACCCTGCTTACTCAATTAGCTTCATCTCTATCTACGCCTTGATTCGTGGTACCTGCTTCCATTTTTTGCCAATGACTTACAATAAAACCGACACGCCGTCATGTGGATGAAATATCCTTAAACGCCGCATAAAACACTGAGCCATTAACAAACATTCTGAAGCAATGCTGGAATATGTGCCATCAACAAGGGAGCATCAACAAGCTTAATCAGGATGTGCATCCGATAGAGATGGAGATAGTTAAAGATGTTGGTTCTGATAAAATCACCAACACTATAGCTGATATAATGAGGTCTGTAGCTCAGAAAATGTTTTCATCAGATATTATCAGTTGGATTTCTGTTTGTAGCAAACGCATATTCCTAATTGCTAATATATTGTCCGTTGGCCAAATGACATTATTAAATTTGTCCACGATAGAACTAGGGCAGCAAGATGCAAATATGCTTTATTACAGTAACAAAAACTCCATGTCATATTACCCTGACTCAAAGAGCCACCTATATTGGTATGAAAACAAGGAAAATGCTGATCATCCACTGTAATTCATTATAACCGTTTTGAATTCTGAGTTCCATGTACCAATGGTGTTTTACAAGTACTGGAGGCCGGATTTCCCATGTGCTCAAGAAGGTAGCCAAAACACCATAACCATATTACAACGATACAACTCTTTCGGTACACCAATAACTTTTATTGCAAAGAGACGTTCCACTTCCGCCTAGTAAACTTGATTCGCTCGACAGTGTGAAAAGTGCGTGTTAGGTCAAAATATATTTTGTGCAACAAAATTCAGTCCAAGTAAAACGACAAATGTCACTTTCGTGCTTCAATTTAAAAATTGATTTGCTGAATTACAAAATTGAGTGGTATTCATATGATTGCTTGTTTACGCTGTCTGTGTAACAGTGGGGTGTTTAGGAAATAAGCACAAACACTAACTGTACAAATTCTCACGGGCGTTTGTACAACAGTTCGTTTCCATTTTTTTTTTTACCGCAACGTTTGGAAAGTATGATGTGATTTATCAGAACCAAATACAACAAAACACTACAATAACTTTGCCATTTTTCCAGTCATGACAACAACATATTTTTACCTCCATGTCTAATCAAGTATTTACGTCATCCTGGTGGCAACAATAATTATATATATCGTTTAGCTAATAGTTGTGTTTCAAATGAAACATACAAAGATTAGGCTATATATTTTTACGTATGTATATATATTTTTGTATAAATGTTGACAAATAAAGTTGGCTTGCCTCCACCCGGATACGAACTCGGGTCTATGCTAATTCTTTTCACCCGCCGCATACCTTTAAGGGAATTATTAAATTCTAAATAATAAGGTTTCATAGAAATACTAGCACCCTCGCTTCCTCCAACGAGGCCAGTTCTGCTCCTTTTAAGGCGCTGATTCCCAGAGGATATTCTATGCCACTTCTTCGCAAGACTAAATCTGAAACCCTTAGAAAACTTAACAGTTATAATGTAGACCAATCTACATAATCAGAACCTGTACGAAAACATCAGAATCACCCTTTAATATTGTCAGGCAGGTCTTCCAAATGTATGTAGACTACATGTAAGCTAGACTCTTACATACCAGAGAGGGTTTTCTTCGTCGGGGAACAAACTAAAAATGTCTATCCTTTGGCAGGTGTTTTAAACTGTGATTCTGAAAATGTGGTTTATCTCATCACTTGTAAAAAGTGTCTGAAACAGTATGGTGGAAACAAAAATCCTCTTAGGCTTAGAGCCAACAATCATTTGAGTTCAATCAGATTACAGGTGATTACCTCCCCAATAGGTGAACCTTTCTCCCTTCCTGGCCATTCGGTCATAGATCATCTTGAAATCATGCCGATTGTAGAAAAATCCTGTTTTTCCTTCTGAAGGGGAAACCAAACGGACACGCTTGTAGAGAGAAGCAAAACACTTTAAACGCTGTATCCATTGGGTTTCAACCTTGAACCAAGTAAAGGCTCCAGGGTAGACATTATTCTTTTTGTACTACAATATGACCAGTCTAGCACTAGTTTTGCAAGTCACCTAATACGGGAATATCAAAACCTTGTACTTAAAAGTACAAGAAGAACAAATAATTCAAGGCCCTCTTGGTTAAGACGAATCTTCATTCTGTATCAAATAAACCTTAACTGCCCTCGTCTTCATTTAGTAGACTAATGGGTTTACTACTTACTCTAAACGATACATTTTTTAGGATGTGCTTATTTTAACCCATACCTGATACATATGTGTGTTACATATTCGCCACATATGTATCTTCACAATTTACATGTTACATGTATTGTAGGCATGTATTGCCTTTTCTCGAGATGCACCTTTGGGTTATCCAGAACAATTCGAGATTCAGGTCTAGCCATAAAGAATTAATCTAGAACATGAGATAATTTATCGACTTTAATTGGTCGATATCCCGGTGCCAGTGTGATTACTCTTGACAAAAATATATATAACAAGGGATCCTTGTGTCCTAATTTCTCGTTATCCTGTAAATATTGATACACGATTGGGTTACTTATATTGTACAACGAAACCATATTTAAGCAAGAACACATATGTTGTTTCCAAATATTAATTCACAGAGGGGAAATCTCATATTCAGCACAATCGTGTATCAATATTTACAAGATAACGAGAGATCAAAATACGTTTTTTATTGCATAACTTAACCAATATCGTCAATCTACATATATCTTAATGTGCAGACTACATACTATGTTGTATACGTCTGCATCTTTCTGCCATTATTTTCAGAACGACTGCGACATAGATGGTGTCAATTGTCCCTTCATTGGACACATGCTGACTGGCGAAAGATACTTTTATTTATTACAAATAAAGTTGATTGACGTAATTCTAGATCTTTTTTTTATCTCAACTTTAACTATATTTTGCATGTGACTCATGGGAAGTTGGTAGGTTTTTTTTACAATTTCTTAAATGTATTAGAGCCTAACCGTCAACATTTTATCGACAACACGCGATTGACAAACTAGAACGGTTAAAAACAAACACGCACACAAACAGAAGACAAGTTGTAAGGCCACATGGCAAACAACAACACTTAGAAGCATATACCTTATAGGATCAAAATATTGGACTTTAACAATTTACAAAAACATGACGACTGAGATGGGTTTTAAACTTCTGGATATATTGGTAAGCTTTACAAATATAGCAAAGGTTTAATTGTGATACAGTCATTGCGTACACACAAAAACAAATGTTATCAACAGTCATCAAATACAAAATGGTTCCAATTGGTGAGCAGAGACACAAACAAAAAAAACAATAACAGAATGTTATTGTTATTCAATTCATTGCGGCAATCATTGTCCCATGTTTGATAGATTTCCTGATGCACCGAACGTTGTTTTCTCTTCATTATTTTAGTCATTATTTACGCCTTGATGTTGGCAAATTGTTCACAACATTATCCTGCCTGTTCTTGCTGTGTATGCCAGGACTAGGCTATATAATGTCTGTCTATTTTGTGAAGGGTATCTGAGGAGATGTGGTGTTCCATGACGACGTAGGCCGAAAACGTCTCTTCTCAAATTCCTTGGAAATGATCATTTCCGCTATCGGGAAAGTTTCTGTGATTGTGCTTTTAAGATATTGATAGCTGAAAAACCCCTATATATGGAAATCTTTTTCCCATTGTCTCAATATCGCTTTACTCAGGATTTTTTTTTAGCAATAGCTTTTGTTGTAACAGTTTCTATTCACGTATGTAGATTTTTACTCCAAATCGCTTTTGTATTTACAGTAAATATTGAACTACATTGATGGCAGTAAATTAATTCTGCTCTCCCGGTAAAATCTCCTTGTACAATTTATCGCCGAACGATTAGGAACGAATTTACGAAACCGACTGCATTTTACTCTGCCCGTGAGATTGTATTATCTTGATCACGAACGAACAGAATGACGGAAATTACAAGAGTTTTCTTTGCACTGGGAATGCCTAGACAACGTTCTCTTTAATATATCGTTTTACTACCGTTATCAAGTTCTATAAAATGGTTAATTTTCCTGGCTGCATCTCAATGTTCAAAATCTGTAAGCTTCACTTAAACAAATCTTAATAAGGTACCAATAAACAGTTGTAATTGCACCGTAGACAGGTTAAATGTACTATACCGCAACATTTTGGTATCAAGCTTTATCATAGTTTCAAGAAATTTAAACACTTTTCTATTCATAAAATTGATTCACACTAGTTGAGGTAGAAAAAAGTCAAAAGTTGCAGTATTTTGACGAGTTTTTTAAATATATGCACAAATGACTTTGCAAGCCACTGACCTATAGTGAGGCGGGCCCAATAGTCACAAGTCACGAAACCGCCTCCGTATAAGGCAGGGCTCATTAACCTTCGTGTATAAATTAGACATCTTTATTATTTGTTAATACGGTATACCGCACATTCTCGAGGTTAATATTTTCTGAAAGCTTAAACTTTGGGCCATACTAGAAAAATATAGAAAACCCGGTTTAATTCGTATGCAGTCGATTTTTGGCCAAAATTCTGCGGTATAGTACCTTTAAGGACAGAAGTCAAGTTGGCCAAACTAATGCAGTGTATTCGTGCAACGATGTATCACAAGACTAGTGTGGTATAATAAATTCCAAGAGCACCAAGTAATATTTCCGCTGGAACGGTTTAATTAATATAAACTTTGGAAATCGCCACTAAAAATCTCGCTCATCTTCTTTTTTTTATCCTTTGGATAGGAAGAGCAGTATGTTAAGAGTGTACATTCCCACCGTCATTCTTATCATATGCGTAACATTATCTGTCCGTCAAGGCCAAAACTAAGTTGCATTAGCCTTGTTAGTTTAGCTGTTTGATGTTACAATACGCGGCCGCGATAGGAGTGAACCATCCTAGGTCACGATGTTAAATACAAATGAATCAATCAACCAGTCATCTCATCGCTATCTATCCTGTTACTTAGACAGTGCATAAACTAACTAATCGATGTTATTCCTGTATCCTTACTTCTGAGTGCTTGCGCCAAGAAGTAAGCAGGGTTGCTATATCCATTAACTTGGTTTTGTAGAAACATATATGGGCAAAATAGCCTTTGCATGGAAGTAACTGCAATGAGACTCGATACTAATGACATTTGCTTTGTAACTCACACAGCTCTTGGTTAAGTTTTGTTTTATCTCGTTTCTAATGTGTTTTACGCGCAGAACGAATTGATAGTTTCTTGTGATATTGGACCTCTCTTTAAAAGCCCCATTTTCACCCTCGTCTTTTAACAAAAGTGTGTTCCGTGCGCTAATGGTATGGAAGCTGTTTCCCTGGGAAAATTCAGATTTAGTTTTGGAGATTGTTAGGGCTATAAAACCTTTTAAGAAAAGCAGGGAGTTTTATGTATGGTCACATTGCCGGAGAATTTATTACCATGATCACTTAAGAAATGTTAAAGATAGTACAAGCAATCAATGAGAGGGCGAATTATAGTTGTAAATGTAAAACATATACTATTGAAGAAAATAAACGCATAGGGGTCATCATAACTTCAATTTTGTTTGTTCTTGTAAAATTTAGTACAATGCTATATTTTTGATTGAACGATCTTTCCCACAACTTCCTGGCATGGCCCAGGGTCTAGTAAGTATATATTGAAGGCTTGCTTTATGCACATAGTATAATACTTATACAAACTAGCTAAGCTTTCAATATATACTTACTGGACCTTGACCAATAACCATCTTACCCGTATGTCATCACTTAAGGGTTCATGTGCCAACAAGTAAATACATTATAGCTAGAATATACTGTGCAGCCTCTGATGATATTTCAGTTCATTTTACCCCTGAAGACGTGACAGGCACATGTACCGACACGTTGTGTTGTTTTGACATAATATAAGTGGTTATCCATTAATGTGAAGTTGTTATCCATATATAATAGTTGTCGTTTCTTATTTAAGCTTGTAACCTTCACAATGAATATATATAGCAAAACTGTCTTTCTCTACATTTATACCAAAACTATATACCCATGTTTTGTCTAGACACATTGGATATACATAATTGTGTAGTTAGTTATACCTTCCCCGGGGTTATTTTATTTTATTTTTAATTTTTATCTGAGAGAGACTATTAATTTATTTCAACTATGTTTCTGTTGAGTTTATGTGTGTAAGATGTAAGACCGTAGCTAGTAAATATTAACCTACGCATGGACAAAGTGCAGCATGATTTTGTGTTGTGATGAGTTCAAATTGTACAAAATCACGGTCATTTTGGAAATAAAGATTGTGGTGATATGCTATCATTGTAACATCATAGGAGGGACCGAAATTTGGCTTTCTAGAATCTGTACAATATTCGAAATGCAGGACATATACTTGTCATGTGTAGCGGGGGGTGGGTTGTTTTCATGTTAATGTGTTGTCTTTTTGTTTGTATTTTGACATAAATATCATAACTGGATTATGCTGTTAACGCTTTGTCTATGTTCGTACCACACATCATTGGATAGCAGTTACTTTAAATGCACGCATATACAAACTTGTCCGCCCTAGCATTCATTTACTGCGCTAGTAAGTCCTCCTATAAAGGGTTGTCCTTAACATATATCTTTAACTCGACGTTTTCGATAGACTTCCATTTAGCCCACTTACTAATCAGCTTTCAAGAAACACCTCGACACTATTCATGAATAATTGACGTTTGGTACTTCTAAGGTCGTGGGTAATTAGTGAGATAAATTTGTATGCAATCTTCTATTCAAAGGGATGCGGTGTGTTTGATATAACGACTACTCAGTGCAATCCAAACAAGGTCAATTTCATTAAAGCCTGGTCCATTAATGTATCATTGTAAATTTAGAAAGAGTCGTTGAATATTTTATAGACTGAGCTATTATCTGTGTCCCGTAATGCTAACCATATGTTAGACCACAATCCAATTTTCTCACTGACCTGACGATGTAGGAGGCTCTAAATTGACATCAGCTGAATGTTATCAGTTTATCATTTACCTTATTGTCGCTTAAAATATGTATGGCGCATAATTCCATATGCATAGGGGGCGAAAAGCACCACTTTGGCATCAAACGATTTTTTTTAGTTATTCTGCACGCAACATCCAATGATTTAATGGTAGGTGGATATATATAGAATATGTGTTTAACACACGCACCGCAGAGAAGTAAAAAAGTGTTTTGCCCTTAAGCCCCAATCCTATATATATTTTTATTTCTCTACATTTATACAAAAATATATATTGAGTATATATATGCCAGTACCAGATCATCAGAATAACCAAAAACAACAAACACATTTGTGGGTAATATCTAGATAAAAAAGACACTATTGCAGTGTTCCTGTGTCAGTGCTTACCGTAGAGAAAGATTCGCAGCCTTTACCTGGATAAAAATTCAATAGTTCTATCATGAGCCTCTGTAGCTCAATCGGTTATAGCGCTGGCCCTGCTAGCCAGAGACCCGACTTCGAATCCCGCTGGAGACAAACACAATTTTCTTTCTCTACATTTATACAAAATTGTGTTTGCCTCCTATACATATATATATACTGTTTTATTTGTTTTATCGAGGCAAAACAATCTTTACCGATTGGCGATTCCAACAGGGAATAAAGACGACAAATCCAAACATTGGTATTCCATTGAAATGTGGAGCAGTGCAGTTGAACTTCTTGTGTGCTGAAACATTTTGCCGTCAAAGCAATCCATTATGAAGTCACAGCCCGATATTCGAAAAGATGAATCATTTATTAAATTTAACGAAGGGAAATATGATTGATCTCCATTTCACCGAGAAATTTACACTTCTTAAAAGGGAAAGTAATTATTGCTTGAGACAAATTAGATCGGAACAGAAAAAAACATTTATAAAAACTAAGACATAATGCGTTTTGCACATTTCTGCACGGCGAACGACACAAATCTAGAACCACACGTCTGTCATTGTTTGAGACAGAGAAATACAGTTCCTTGAAATAAGGGAGAAAACTCTTTTACACTTTCTCGGATCTCAAACGTTTATGAGCTTGACTTGTTTGTGCTGACGGAACTTGCAAAGAGAACAAATATAAAAACATAACAATTCAAAAGCAAAAATAAACTGAATGTCTTAATGTTTTTAAATATATTACAAGGAGTATACCTTATGCAGAAGTACCAAATCTACTTGTATAGGCCCTAAATGTCGACCTAAAATAGTTTAACATGGAAAACAAATTATCGTAATTATAAAATAGGAAAAGTTTAATATTAGGCCGAGTATAAGTCTTGTGATCGCTATTTTGTATTGATAAAGATAAATATGTTCTAACATGTTTACATAGACTGCTTAAATTATAAACTTTCAGCATGACAACTTTTATGGTAAGTACGTGATGCAATGTGGCGCCTTTTCAGAACAAAGCTTATCACATTCTTCACAGTGTTCAACTGAAAGAAATAGTCAGGATAACATTGTTAATAGAATGTTGGTGATCTCTTTCCGAATGTATCTTTTTAGTTAAATATGTTTAAAAAAAACTCGGCATCACACTAAATTTCGATTGGTACAGTGGACGGATACATGAATACACTTTCTGTCAAAGTTACCTAGTATTTTATTCTGACAAAATGTAATAGGGATGTTATAATCGCACTCGTCATATCTGTATAATTATTTGGGAAACCGACAATCGCAAAAGCAATAAATGGCAAGAAGATAATTTGTCATTCGAAGTGAATGCCATGTTACACAGTGTTTTCCCTACAATCAATCTATCCATTTATCATATAACAGGGCACGTGTGAGAGACTAACAACTGAAATAGCGCTTAACAATCGATATTTTGAATGGACCGATCAAAATTCCATTTAAGGATGAACATCGTGAAGAAAGGGTTATTTTCCAGAAAATCCTAAACGCTGACATGGGATTTTGGCTTAACCACGTGAATTTGATTAGATTGTGTGTCTGAGCTTACAATGCCAAATTACAGCTAAATCTAAGTATATCTAACGATCTCTCTTTTTTGTTAATATTTGTTCATGTTATCCAAGGCGTAATACAAATTTCGGAAACGTTCCCTCATGTTTGCATTGAGTAGTGAATCGAGGATCTCTTTATGGCGGATGACACTGCTGGTCTTTGCCAGGCATTTCATTAAGATTGCCCGGCTGTCTGCGATTCCAGAGCGTGTCAGCTGCAGTGTAATTTTCCTATTTAACGATAAGCCCCTTGATCCTGGCCGTACGGTATCTGCTTGGAGCGTGACGTCTCTTCTGACAGCTTCAAGTGATCGCTAGCGGCTATCAGCAGGTCAACACCACACACTGAAATACCAACTTATTGATCAGCCAGTTTATATTGACAAACCCTCAGCTGTCGACATATGGCTGCCCATCGTCTCCCAGCCTAACAAATCAGAATAAATTAATTGCAGAATCCCCCATATAGGATTGTATTTTGTTTTGGTAAACCTAAGACGACTGTGATTTTATCCCTGGAGACTATACATGCACTTGCTGAAATCTGCCGTTGACCTGCAGCCAATTCCACTTTATAGAAGAGAGTCTAGATGATTCCACTTAAAGCCTTGGAGATATAGGGAATGCTAACAGGTTGTTCACTATGCGAGCGGAATATATTGTGTACTCATTCAAAGATTTTCAACACATATTATTTCGATAACATCAGACGTAGCTAGATGTATTTTTGTTTTCCTTGCAAGTTGTCAATTGTTAGTGATTTCACTAAGAAAACATGGTAGCACCTTGTATAAGTAAGTGCTTGCGAGAATGGCCTATAGCTGTGACATTAAAGGTGATAAGAGCGCTTTTTATCAACTTTTGTCATATTGATATCTGAAACTGTTATGTTTAGGCTCACAAAAGTAATATTTTATAAAAAAAAAAATTTATTATTCTGATAAAAATATATGAAATTCACGTATTAGCATTTATCAACAAAATGAATTCTTATTCTTTAATTGACACAAATCAGCAACTCGAGAAGGAAGATTAACACTTTATTTAGCCACAAATGTCAATTGTAAACTTGATCGAGTATATAATGCATTTTATTGCTCCATTTGATTCCTCTTAATATCTTAGTAAGGGAAGCTGACTGACAGAGATTATCGAATCATAAGCATGCCGAATAATCAAAGATTGAAGCAGCCTATTTGGTCTGTTTAATTTTGTAAAGCTAACTCCTCTGTTATAGTGTTAACTCCGGGCGATTTGTGAGGAATACCTGATATTTTACTCCATTTAAGCAATGTTTGTCAATGAGCGTAAGACAATTTCTCCCGCTTACTCTGCCTACGATTCAGTTTATGTCCAATAATTTAGACAAAGCATGTCCATGAACACAGATGCGTATGCGATGGGGACACAAGCAACGAATGACTGATTGGATGGGTTGTGTTGCGAGTTTTTTTTTGCATAAAATGTTTGTATACGTTTCTGAAACAAAATACGATAATACAAATTACTCAAATAACTATTTTATATATTTAGTTATGATGAAAACAAACATAAAATATGACGAGTTTGAGCTGTTAATTGTTTGGGACGATGTCTTCTCCTTAGTTAAGTTTAAACGTGGAAACAAATTAATATATCACAAAGTATCTAAGACAACAATCCTCTTGCCAAAATAATCGAACAAAAACAGAAATTCTAGCCCATGATCTTGAAATCCACGCATGTGCTGAAAGGTTTGTCATATACGCCCGAATAACAAACGAGCTATCAACCAGACAGTGAAATACGCCAACAGATAATGGACAAGGGTCGCGCGCGGTCAACGGTAATCTATTATATGGCTTGGGCATTGGGAAGAGTATCAGAGATCGAGACCGTCCAAGAAGAATTAATGACAGAAGGAACGTTTGCAGAGGCCCGTTCGCTGATATCATCCAATAACAGCAATCTGTTGACTATCAAACCCTAGGCCTGTCAGCAATAATGGAGAAAATGTGTCGAAATGATATAAACTGTAATTAATGATAATTTGCTAAACTGTACTTCAGACTTGCCGTACATTGCATACAGCCTGTGGGAAGCGACCACATAAGGCATAAGCATCTTGGCGTCACAGATCCTCATCTAAATTTATTTACAAACTAAACCATCACTAAGCCATGAATTATACTAGCCTTATTGGTCTATGTGTCGTAGTCAATCTCCAAGCAAATATTATAATGCATTACTACTACTACTACTACTACTACTATTGCTTTATCTGGCGGCCCCATTCAAATGAATGATGTGCGCCATATCTAAACGGTAGATTTGTCTCATACTTTGACTAGTTAAAGGATAAAAAACGGCACTATGATACCATTATGATAAACAGATAGTAGAAAAATGGAAAAAATATACAGATACGACTGGAATACCTATACACAAAAGTTTAACAGCAACATTCAAGTTACAAACAAATACTGCTGACAAATAACAGTTTAACAGACAATTAAAAAAAACCCCCAGCAAACAACAACAACAAAAACCACGAATGACGCATTCATTTTAAGCCAGTCATCTGGTCTGTCGCTTAACGCCCAGTCAAACTTACATAATTAATTTCCAGCTGAAGTCAAAAGTAAACAAACTACCAGCACAAAAAAACATTACTTTATAAAATGATTTGTTGATACAAACCAATTCAAACCGGTCAGTTTTATGAATTAAAGGTTTGTATTGGTTTTAGTTTAGCTTATATGAATGACATTTGCTGCTGGAACTCCACAATGTAATTCATCAGTTTGTGAGTTTCTAGTACAACTTGTGTAGCAGAATATATGTGTTAATATTTCTGCTAAGATAAGCGTGAATGTTTTCTTGGAAACCTTAGCGTCTAAGGCTATAAACTATCGTAATTAAGTTGTTCACAGCCTGCACGTACTCGTTGTCGATTCATTCAAGGTGTATGATGTAGGGGCGACAACTCCCGATGAACAAAAAGACAAGGAATTACATGTGTCGGCCTTCAGTGAAGACAATCGATGCTGGTGTCTTGATAGCAATATGTAGACTTATTTATGTAGGTTATTAATGAACAAATTCTTTTGGCATTTTCGTTCACAAAACTGTTTGAATTGTCAGGAAGTACTATGTATAAAGGTATACATTAAAGTCACATACGCACCTACAAACGGGATGTTTTGCGTTATTGCAGAATCAGATGAGTTATAGATCTTTTTTCTCAACAAGTGAAAGCTACAGTCTTTCCCTTTTCCCAGATCTGTAGGTTAAGTGAAAGTTTAAAAATAACCCCCGAAAAACTTGAAAAAATATAAAATTCTGGCAGAGTATTTTAATGAGGATGTGTCAATTTCCTGTCAACTGTTAGCCACGCTTTGATGTACCGATGTTACGCCAATTCAAAGTTCGTCAGCCCTGCATCTTACAAGTTTCAAAATCTTCACTCGTCACAGTCGATGTCAATCACCGCGGTAGGATAAATGTATCGGTGAGCAAAAATCGCCGCCCATCTACGTTGATTTCCCCTGATTTGTACGAACTACATGTATGCAACAATGGACTTTTTTTTCAACATAATGGTTTTTATTTATGAACAAACCTCAAATCTTAAAAACTTAATATCAAGCCTATCCGAATTTAACAATGGCTTAAGTTTATATATATATATATATATATATATATGGCCATCTTAGGCATGTATACTGTCAATTCGATTTCCCAGTTCATGAATACAACAGAAGATACGTATTTAGCTAATTAAGACTGTGACCTTGTGTAAGCACGTGTGTATTAGCATTCGTGATGTACTGGTCTGCAGCGTACTTTAATATTAAAAGGTCGATCTTCATTCATCTATACTTTACTGTTGACCAGGTGGAACAGTTGTAGTGTCTTTGTATCGATGATCGACTGGAGTGGGGTAATTTCCGACCTCAGGCGTCCCTACTACAAAAGTCTCTCTCCCTGATGTTGTGATATTGAAATCATTATACCATGTTTTCTTCGCCATGTATAATGTAGTTCCTCGAATTTGGGAAAATAAGGGTAGAATGAGTAAAACATTTACTTTAATGTGTAACTAACGCATACAACAAATGAATCGAGACATTGTACATTCAAATACATACCATACCTTGAAGGAAAGCAGGGGGAGTCGCCACATTATGAATGCGGCAAAATGACCACTTTGCCCTATTAGGTGGCCCAGAAAAATAGATTGGTCTAGGGTTGAACTTACTTTTATTTTATTTTTTTCAACAAGGATGGAAATGGTTTCATATGTTCGAACGGGCTACCTTACTGCTTGTTACCCCATCGACGTCTCTACCCGCGCCGATACCCCTGAACAATTGCGTGCATGTATGTAATTGAATCAGTAGTTTGCAATAACATTTTGAATTATTCAAACATTACAGAACACGGTTTGTTACAGGGACTTAAGTGTAACATAAGATGACTTATGGCTGGTTCGGAGAGCAAAGAGAGCAGCATACACAGTCATATTGCCTGCCAGATTAAATAACTAATTTCTGATTATATGTATTACTCTATAAATATCACAGATCATATGTTTACAATGCTAGATTGTGTATTATGGACAAGAATGACGAAGAAAACGAGTGGTCGTGACATACATAAACATATCGTGTTTGTAATTAATTGGGTGTTTTGTGGACGTTGTAGATATTGTAAGGCAAAGACGTGGACTATAGTGCACTGTGTTGGCCTAGAGTGTGCGGCATTGGAAGGAGAATTTCCTGACTATACCAGCAGCCCCATTAACTTGTCTGATAAAGACGTAGTGGCGCTCACAGATAACCACCAATCATTACACAACCGATCAATTCTAGAACTAGGAAGAGAGCTTTAACCGATTTCCGAATTAACCAGCCTAGAGTTGGAAAATCTCAGGACTAGTTATTAAGACGTCAGGCATGTTTTCGGAGTAGTTTCGGCCTGACATTCACTGTCACTCGTCTCTCTTTTACAATCGTTAAAGATGCTCATTTCACTATACCGCCTCTGTCAACAGTTTTTAAACTTGCCTCAACTTAAATGAAATGTGCGTGTGCAATAACATTTCAAAGGTAAAGTTGTACGTGGAGATGACACAAAGCATCTATTGGAGTTATAAAAAACGAAATCTGGCTTTGGCTACAGAATTAAACTCACTTTCTTAACATATTTGCAAATAAGATTGTTATGTATTCTATCGTTCTATTTGTTTTTTTTCTGTAGTTGCATATGCTGTACCTAAGAAAAATGTCCACTCAATAATCACTCCAACAAAAGTAATACCATCATTAGGCACCAGCTAAACTTTATTCGTCGCCGTTTTTTTAAATGGGTGTTGTGTGAAACGATGCAAATCTAACACTGGCCAGCAAGATTCGATAGATACCAAACAACTGGTGCAAAATAACATACGCAGACAGGAAATACCCAAGTCCTCGAGAAAAAGGCTGATTACAACAATCAAAAGGCTTCAATTTATGCTATCCGTCTCATGTTTTAGTTGTTGCCCTTGTGTGAGGCGATGCATAGCGAAAACTAGTCCGGAAACGAGAGAAAGATCTATGTCTCTTGATACAAAATAACACGCAGTAAAGGTCAAGAAACTTGATAGCGCACATAGATTAAGTCCTACTACATCTACCTAAATATATTGCCTCACAAATATACATTATTATTAAGCAGCGACTTAGTTTTGTATTACAGTGGTGAGAAACGATGCATAGCTCAAACTGGTATTCGTTTTTTTGTTAGGCCAACTGGTGCAAACATTTACAATGTCAAAGCAATCCGTTGAGATATGAAGAGAAAATCTAGAGATTTAGGAAAAACATGACGAGCAAGCTAATATTTATTGTAATGCATTTTTTATTTTTTTTGCTCAACTGTGAAAGGGTCACTCTCAAAACATTGTATGCATATTGATGTTCTAGCGCTTCAGCCAATACGAACACAGTGACTCCCACTTCAACATTTGTACATTTATAATTACAATTTGCATTTGCGTTGGGTTATTGTGGGAGAGAAATTATAAGACAATACATACACGAGATTGTTTTGCTTTTCTATATTAATTTTCGATCTTTCGTGTTTGTTGTAAGTGGTGTTCATTTAATTATGAAAAAGACATATGTAAATAATTAATATAAACGTCTGAAAAATAATCCAAAGTTAAGGTGGTGCCAAACCCGACCAAAAATGTGTATGTCAAATTAAAAGCCGGATCCAGTTTAATGCATAACACACTTATTAAGTACACATATCACATACCAAAATCTTCCTCAAGAAATACTGAATTCAAATATCATACTTATTAGTGAGTTTGCTAATTAATTTAAGTAATACACAATGAAACAATAGGTCACACGGCTTTCAGTAGAAGTAAAATTCTTGACAACATTAAGAATTGAAACACATATTAAAAGATTCTCTGATTTCTGGACTACAAAGAAGTCTTTTTTTTTTTTTTTAATAATTGTAAATTTTGTAGAGTGACTCTTCAAGCTGTCATTTTGTTTGATTTGTACAGATTGGTCAGCAATTTTACCGGGACTTATTGCACCTCAACATGTGTAAGGCTAAACACCTGGGGTGCACCTTGAGGTAGCCTATTCGAGCAATAATCTCTTTACATGACAGATTGGTGCTACGGATTGAAAGGCGATATGTTAAGAAATCGTTTAGAAATGAAAACAAATATCGATAAAACAAATATCAGTGTATTTAAATAAACTGAAGTCGCGAAATGTAGGACTATGGACCCTCAGCATAAAACTGTCAAACAATCGAAATCCAGAATCGATTGAGTGGAAAATATTATGATATCATAGCTGTTTGTCTTAACTCCACTGAAAAATGAGATAAAATACTTTGATTTCTCATCAGTAGTTTTGTTTGTATACAAATTTGATGATTTGTTTACTTGATTGTCAAGCAGCACTCGCCATTGTGGATTCCAGCTTCCGGTTTGTGCACAAACGCATAGGAAATCTAGGGCCACTTCAATATCCTTGGTTCAAATTAATTACATGGCTTATTACATGAATTTGTAAGTTAAAGTTATGGTGAACATAACGGAACTGATTTCCCTGACGTATATTCACCTGTCTTAAAAGACATCAATGTGAACAGAATCAAGTGTACTCGCGTACGTATATGTGCAAGGTGTAAATCGTCGTTATACTGATATCTGTGACACGACTGAAACTTCACTTCAGTTGTAAGTTACTGTACTGTTTGTTTATTGCGTGCCAGGCAGTTACATGTACGTAGAAATATAGACATGGTCAGTATAGTTACATACATGTATTCGTTTTGTATATGCAAGGCCCTGCTTGCTAAAATAAACCATGCCTCTCATACAGGTAAACATTTGAAAATGGCGGTTTACTAGTCAAGCACGTATTATAAACATTGCCCTATATTGGCTAAACCGCACATTCGTTTGACATATCAAATAGTCTTCATTGTAGAGGGAGCCTTAGTCTTTCTTTTCCACCTAGTTTCCAGAAGGGTCCCTGGATTTTAAAAACTTTCTACTGACAACAGGGTATTCTATTGTTTTTGTTGTAATGAGATAAGTGGCTTGATTAGGATAGTTGTTTGTAGCAGTTGTCTATTACAAGGCACACGGGGAAGATTTTGGGATATGATATATGTGCTAAATAAGTGTGTAATGCACTAAACTAGACCAGGCTTTAATTTTACATTTGGCACCACCACCTTGTTTGAGGACGTTAGTAGAGAAAAAATATATACAAAGCAATCGCCTGAAGATCTGATCCCCTCTGGGTTCTATCAAAAGGCTTGTTAAGCATTATTGCTGACAGGCTCATATTTTTGTGACCCCAACATTGGTCATGTTGTGTTGACAAAGATGATCTACTTATGTATTGTCACGACGTTACTTTTTAACCAGTCGTATACGTAATTTCTCTGTTGTGGAGGGATTAATTTGTATTAGATAAAGGGCGTATTGAGCACTCAATGAGACTATATATGAGGTCAGTAGCATGTATATCCGGAACGAGGCAAACTTACTTCTTTAACAAATACTGAACTCCCAGGAATATTATGTGATATCACCATAAAGGATTATCAGTCCAAGGCTATAAAAACGTTATAATGGCGCTGGCAAGAATTGTGCCTGAATTATGCGGTTATAAAATGATTTGGGCTCGTCCTAGCTGAATAGAGTAACAAAATCAACGCAGATTGTGGTCCCCTGATTTTTTGGAGCTGTTCGGCCAATGATGTACAAATGATTTGCGCTGGTTTTGTCTGCTGCTTGGAGAACATATTTGCATCTTACCGATAGAACGTTTTGGGGCTGCGTTATGGCCAAGCGTGTTGAGCGCTAGTGTGCTGGGTAAATTTTGTTTTACACCGTATTCTGGTAGGCGCGGGGGTCGCGGGTTTGTCAACTTACGGTGTTTTGTATCGGTTTTTATCATGCACCGGCGTTTTAAAATTGTCGTATAACTGAAATACTATTTAGTACGACGTAAAACATAAATCAAATAAATAAGAATATATAGCTTTTGGATACTTCAAATCAAATCGAATATGGTATGCAAAATGTATTTGAAACTTTAAAAGTTTCCAACAACTCCTTGTGTAGTCTTAAGCATGGTCCTAACCGTGCAAGCTGCCTGCCGTAGCTAATCACAGAAAGCGTTCCTGAAAGTCCTGCGTTTTTAGTGCTCGGTTGTTTAAGTCGATGCAGGTGAGCTTTAAAAAAAAAAACCCGTGGAGAACATTCAACATTTTTATAACACCTTTTTCAAATCCCGACATCGCATTTTCACTTGGAAGCGCTGGTACATTACATGGAGGTAGCACTGAGTGAATACTGATTTCCCCGACAACACAGGGTATCCTTTTAGCAAGACATGAATCAGTCAGCAGGCGACATTGCCGCAAAGGCTGATACAATTGCTGAAAGAAGTGGAAGTGGAAAGTGGTCTAATGACAGTTGTTTGTGTCCATGTTACTGATGGTAGGACAGGCGTTTGCGAACACCCAATGCGGTTTAAACGCCTAAGAACATCCACGAGACAAACACATTCAGTGGGGGCCCAGTTCAGGTGTTAAGATGCCTGTCACATGTTAGCTCGACCTAGTGACTGAAGGGCCGTCGGACCCCATTTCGGCAATCATGTCCTTCTGACGAGACCTATCCACATGGATGACAACGACAGGCCCGCAGAGGCTTTTTAGTTCCTTGCGGTAAAACCCAACTTGACCTAGGCAAGCATGAAGGCCTTACCTGAATCCCAAAGAACGCACATGGGACATCCTGCTAGGGAAATCAGGCAACAAGACACACCTGTTCAATGTTAGCAAAGAATGCATGCCGCACTCCATCTTGATTTGCAGCATGTGGCTGAACGAGGAGGCTGGTGAATGCTGTAATTCGTGCACCAGGAGGGTTCACCAGTCATTCTGCCATTTTATGTTGTTGTAAATATACCAGACGTATATTGTTATCACCAGAAACGGCTTTTGGGATTTACTGAAATGTAATCCCCGTAGTTTTCCGTGCGTGGAAAACTGTCAAATTTATACACATTTTCACAACGTCAACCTACTTCATTTCCCAGCACATCAATCATGATCACAGAGTGTACGTCATTGGCACCTACACGCACATCGGATCAATATCCAAAACACAATTTGCAAATATCCCTCCGACAATTTTCCCTCAAATAAAATCATTATTTAAGCGTTTTACTCTTACATATTTCAATTTTGTTAAGAATGTATAACTTATTTAGAAGCTGGCTACAATATAGAAAATAAAAACTTGTATGGATGACAACTTCTCTTTATTTTTCTGGCGACGCTTTCTATTTTCTTTGTTAAAATGTACTTGGACTCCAACTGACTACCAATATCTCCGTACACATTTTTATACACAAGTGTATACAAACGTGGTCGAGATTCCATCAACGAAAATGGCGATGGGAGCATCCATACGACAGAAACACACGAAACTGGTGCTGTCACTTGACATTTGCTAATTTTTCAACTCTCATTTCTGGTTTGCAATTTTCCCGTCTTTAGTTTGAGATTCATAGTCTTAAGTTTTCATTGGTAATGAATGTAGTCCGTATCTCTCTTTTAAAAAGAATATGGCTTTCTGTTTTCACTTGTAACGCGTGTACTTTACAACTCCCATTTTAGGTGTTTACCAGGAGATGTACATATCCTTAAATCTCGCCTGTAGTGTGCGAATTTCAGATCTATCAATTGATTCCATTTCTCACTTATAAGTGCGGAGTTTACATCTGTCGTGTAAGAACCACTACTATGGGATCTTCAGTTCATATATCTCACTACGCATTCCGCTGCAGATTTTACCACCCTCTCCTAGGGTACCGCGTTTCCACTCGAAATGGTAGTTTACACATATTTCTTTCTTGTTGACCTCTACAGTTCCCACAGTTCATTTGTTGTGAGCAGTGATGAATTGAACTTTGTTAGTGCAGCTTGAAAACAATCTTCATGCATTTCAATTACATTTCACTTTTTAAACCGATCTACTGTACCTGTACCCCCGTTAGTTTATCTCTGTACCAAAATATATGCAAATTAAACAGCCTGTTGGAATGAAAATGGCCTACGCCTACTACTCAAATAAGAACATAGTTAATTAAAACTCATTAATTAATGGAAACATAGCTAATGAAAACTCATTAATTACAAGTTTTAACATTGCAGAAGAAATAGTTGACGAAAACCTTTATATATAAATGATGTTTATTAACGAATCTCCTATAGGCACCTGGACGAAATACTATTTCTTTCGCGTTAGGCACAGTTGTGTGGCGCTGTATATAAAATAACTATGGATGCGGTCTCCTCATGCAAAGTGAGGTAATTCAACAGCTGATAACCGTTATCTGAATACTGTTGGAATACAGCATTGCCATTATAAATATTTGATCAGTTAAAATGTTATCATATTGAATCGGTCTTGAAACAGGAGAAACGGCTATTTGGTGATGTACATGATGTACATCAACATACTAGTAAATGTTTGTATTATTTAAACTGTGACCCAGGGGCTATATATAATGTATATATATATATGGAGAAAGTCAATTTTGCATGTATCCACTGAGAGATTATGTTGTACCAGTTTCGTTGAGAGAAACATCGCGGAATGACACAAGTTATCGGAATGCGTTGAAATAAATGTGATTGCAAAAACTATGAAAACTGATTTGTATTTCAACATGAAAGAGGTTGGACATTGCTAGCACTTTTCCACGCAGAGCTGACAGCTTGTAAAATGGTCGGCCCAAGACGCAATGCACATGCCTCTCCAGTCAGACATTGAACGGCATCTTTGTCGAATAGAGCGTGTGTTTACTCAATGCTGCTATACGCTGTTGTCTGGCCAAATTATTTGAACAAGACTTCGATTATATAAGATCAATAACCTGTTTTCCATTTGATCATCCGTATGTTTTACATGTATCTGTACATAGCATAAAGGACAGCCGATATGCCGCAATGTTACCAGCGTGTATGGTTATTTATAGGTTTAGAAAGAAACAGTTATTGATACGTCTTCTATCAGAGGTGCGTTACATTATTGCAATGGTGTTTCTGTACACAATTTGTTGCCCTTTGCCATTTCTTTCATTCAGCAGTAGTCGAATTCTTCCTATGCTTATTCGGGATTTGAGCTACGCTGGTTATGTAACATTGAGACTCACCTGTATAATTACCCTATAGTATGATACAAACAAAGAAAAGAATCCCTGGGTTTCATAATTGTATTCTTATCAAAAATTAAACGCTCCTTCGTTTGACTTGTATACAGAGCAAGTTTTTCATACTTTGGCTTTAACAGAAAAAATGACATATCATCTTGTAGCAATTCTTCGGTATTTATATTATATCATAACAGTCAACAGTTTTACAGCATAAATATTAACCATGAACTCTTGCCAATTGAATTTTGTTTGATGTTACCCTTAAATGAACTTAAAGCATCATTAACTGTATCTGGCACTTACTCATATTATCTAATGTGTTATATGCGCGGTTAATTTGAGAGGTGTTTGGGTTGATAGAAAACAGCTGTGAGACGTGTCACGAAGTTTCTCTTTAATGTGGTATTATTTAATTACATTACCCAATAGCTTCCTGATTCCATTCTGATCGCCTCGAAGCTGTAATGCTGTTGAGAGTATTCATGTGTTAGAGATGCCCATATCTATCCAGTAGAACTCGGCGTGGCTGTAACCTGAATCGCGTGCCTTCTCTACTGATAAAAATCGAGGCCAAGGTACCTAAAATAAACGGACCGCATCAAAGTCCTATCCGTTCGATCTAATTAGAAAATTCAATAGAAGCGGGACAGCTTGTTTCACGCGATACTCTACTGTTTTAGACATAGCCGCACTATTTCCCCTCAGCCTTAGTTTAGGAGTTTGTGTCAATGATAGCGGACGATATCGCAACCAATGACGTGCTGTCCAGATCGGTTAGGCAATTATTCTAGATAATATGTATTGGGAACTCTTTGCATGCTCATTTATTTCTGTAAGACGTCTGATCACCGACCGGTCTATTATTCTCTGAAATTGACCGCTGTGTCCCGCAGCCGGGAACATTGATGTTGGAAGCTAGCCTCTAATATATGGGATAACTGCCCAATCTGCCTGCAACCACCAGCTGTCCAATACATCATTGAGAACGGCCGAATCTCACAACATACTGCTATTGATTTTTGTGCGCATTTTTCTGCTTGTATGTTATCTCCAAGTAGAAAAGGGAGATTTTGAAAACGTCGTTAAGAGACCCAATCTATTGTGGCCAGGCCTAGGCAATCTATTGTAACTGGTCCTGATTATGTAAACATGACTTAGACTTGACTCGCTCAGCCTCGCCTTCAATTATGTCTGTCGCTGAACCCGGCATCCAGAAAATCTTGGCTCCCTCATACAAAGTCGATTTATTTAAGTTAACCAGCCCAGTATAGGCCAATATTACACAATATGCCTGAACGATTTTCAGACAATATGGCACACTTGTTTTTAATCTTTGACATTCCCACTTGTGAAATTGTTCAGAAAAATAGGCCGTATATTTTGGAACGATTGCGTTCTAGCAAACACAGGAACTGCTGCGCTTTAAATTGGCCCCGGACTTAAATAATATAAAGGAACACTGTAATAGTGATTGACCAAAGCTAATTATTAGAGACTACTCAACAATGACATCAAACATGAACGACGTAACATTAATCAGTTTCAACTATAATACTATTTCTACTTTTTTCTATGCCTATCGTCGATCTAGAAATTTTCGTTTATTTTGATTAAGTGTTGTTTGTCCCATTTTTCGTCATTTGCACGATGAAACGGAACATACCAATCCGATTCCATTAAACAATGCAACCAATTTAATTTAAAAAATAAATCTTTCTATTTCATTTTTTCTATTTCAAATAACCGAGTGTAATTACTACAAAATATCCAATCTTAAATTAATGGTTTCTAGTTAATTAAAGGTTTCTAGTTAATTTAAGGTTTCTAGTTAAGTAAAGGTTTCTAGTTAAAAGGGGGTGGAAAAATCATCCATCCAACAATTATTAGACAGCGGCTTTTTCCCGAATCTGGAGACGTATAAGATAGTTACCTGGGAAGAATACATTATACATTACTATCGAATCAAGCCACTCGTTGAAGATTGACGGTGTGCCAGGGCCCGTATTCATAAAGCTACTTAAATATTTCTTAAAATTAAGTAATACTTAGTCAAATTTCAGCCTTTTATTTTCTATTGAA
Source organism: Katharina tunicata (assembly GCA_032466195.1). Lineage (NCBI taxonomy): Eukaryota > Metazoa > Mollusca > Polyplacophora > Chitonida > Mopaliidae > Katharina > Katharina tunicata. The sequence goes on from JAVFBZ010033901.1 coordinate 30,569, forward strand.
AAAAACGTAAATGTGATATGATTTAGTTTTCATTTTTAATGCTTAAATAATCTATCATGCAGTATTACAAAAGAAAATAACATGCTTTGTATGTATTTACAATTTTTCTTATCTTTAAGATATACTTAAGTAGCTTCATGAATACTGGCCCAGGAGAGGAACAACTCGCGCAAAATTGCCAAATACAAGCACCTCTTTTCATAAATCTCGTGCAGATAAGAACAACTCCTCCACACTTTCTGCATCGGGGAACTCCTTTGTACAATTACCCACAGAAGTGCAATATCTATTCCACGCTTATCGAAGCCATAATCATCGTTAGAGAATTACGTGATGAGTGACGAGAAACTCTCACACACGTATCCAATCTAGGGACTTAATCGTAGAACTGGGGATCAAGTTTAACACACTTTGGGGAATAACGTGGCAAGACAGAAACAATTACTAAACATTTTCTGATTTATAGAGGGGCTTGGAAAAGGAATGGGTCTAATCTATTCAATGAGACTGGGATTATTTAAAGACGACATCATCGACACCTAACTTGTCTGATACGTATATATAATTCTTGGTCGTGTTTGTAATACCGGGAAAGCAAGCGCAGTTTTATTTCTCTACATTCATAAATGTATATATTTTTGTATAAATGTAGAGAAAGAAATTTGTGTTGGCTAGCAGGGTCAGCGTTCTAGCCGGCTGAGCTACAGAGGCTCACGGTAGAACGAACGAATTGCTATCCAGGTAAAGGCTGCGAATCTTTATCTGCGGTAAGCACTGAAATATATACTACATTTTGGTGACATGGCAACAGTTTACATTGTTCAATTTTGGAGTTGAGTGACGGAAGATTTTCGTGAAACATTTACAAAAGAAAAGATGAGCTGTATTGATACATTATTATGGCAGACAATAAAGTTCTGTGTTTTTGAATGGTGACAAACTGTCTTCATCATGTTGTGATGCGATGAATATTTTATCGATTTGAGTTGCCAAGGTTCAATTCTGTTTTGATATAATTGTTTCTAGGAAGTGGCATGCTTTATGGAGCAGTCTACTATCGTCAAGCATGCAGGCCAAAAATAGGTGATACCATACTCTTCAAGGAACATATAAACAATCTCAAAGTCGTTCGCCAACACAGGATTTTTTTCTCACATCAACGGATGAGGTATTATAGACAGCATAAACAAATAAGCTCATGTGGAAATATTCACATACTTAGGCATATCTGCAATAACATGTGAGCATTCTTCTATGACTCAATTGAATGTTAATCTTTAGTATTGAGATGGAATTACGTCTTAAAATGTATTCTGTTTAAACAATTTATTTTGAAGAAAGTTTATTATGTTAGATATGCTAAAAGGTAAACGTTTGGTTGTTTAAACAATTTCACTCCTAAAATATGAATATATTTACCGTATATTCAACTTCATAACCAATTTCATGCTAATACAGTTAATTTTTTTATGATCTTACCAACTGATGGATATATCGTACCCCACTTGGTCAGTGCTTTCCAATGAATGGAAAGAACAACGTTGCCTTTTATTCTGTAAAAAACAATAGATTGCGTTTAATCTTTTACCATATTATTAAATGTATGTAAATGTTCAGACACTTTGTGCTATCTACCAAAATTAAAGGCGTCTGCAACCTATTAAAAAGGAAACAAAGGTGGGTTGATCACAACTATATTTATTTGGCAAAAGCCTATATCATTCTTAACAGTAAACAATTAAATATTCTGCATTATTTATTAGCTTTATTTCTTCGCCTAAACTTGCAAGATATGAACAAGATATGTATAAACACTTTCACGTTGACCCTTGTCATGACCGTTCTATAAATGAAACATAAAATGTTGTAGAGGTGGTCTGAACTCGGCATGCTATGTATAGTAAAATTGGTTTATAGTCAGTTTACACAACCCTGTGTTGTATTACGCCTCTTGTCCGTTCATGGTTGGAGACGAGGAGTTATCAGGTGTATGATCATCGTGTTAGCTTTTGAAACCACATTTGAACTCATTTATTGTATTGGAAATTAAATTAGTATAAAGATTTATCTATTTTCGTTTAATAATGCATCGAACCTTCAGCGTAAAATATTAGAACATTAACTTTCAGCTATAGTATGTGTTCATTTAAATATAAATATTAAATAAAGTGTAGCAAAAGATAGACTATTACGATAATGATGCAAAAGTTTCACCGTCCATGCTTTCGCGCCGCCTTAGGGACAATTTTCTGGAGGACCGTGTATGTTATACAAAATAAGTTTTTAAATAATGTCTTGCTTCGGTTTTTGTTTATCTGGTTATCTATAGACATTTATTGACGATCGATATAAATGAAATCTAACGATAACTGTGTGTTGATTCGCCTGATTAAACAGGTGTTTTTTTTTCAAATGGCGTCAGCAGAGTAGGGTTGGTTTACGTTATCATATTATGGCCACATTAGGCTGATAACTATATGTTTCACTTCATGTAAGAAGGGCCCTCTGGGAAGTGGTAGTATACCATTGAGTATGGCTTTAAAACGCTTATAAATCAATCAGTGATAGATGTAGTACTTCGATTCAATTTTGAGTTATCGATTAAAGACACACGTAGACCACCATACGATTTACCCATTTTGTTTTCTGGTGAAACAAGCTTCACAGAAATCAAAACCTTCATGACCACCATTGCTTAAATATGCTGTATATGGTATCTTGTTTAAGCGGCGTTTGGTACATCATGTCATACTAACGTAGCCGTAACGTCAGTTTCGAACCAAATTAATATCGTTGTTATTTTACTATTTAAGTATATTATGTGGACATTTGTAATCATTGCTTGAATACGGTCGTCGCTTCTAGTCCTCATGTTGAAGTCGTCATATATTTGTATTGAGTATGTCTGCTCACACTCATTGTATGTTTAGCCCCCCTCCCTCGGTCCAAATAAGCCATATACAGCGTTTCGTTTGACCATTCCATCGTGTGCGCAAACAGATTATTGGTGTGGCTGGGCGGACCTGACCTGGACGTGCCAGTTGGCTATAAGGCCATCATAACCACAAATCTATCTGCGTGGCGTTATTGTCACCGATCACTAATTAAAAGCTCCCACTACAGCCAGCTCTTGTAACCCATGAAGGATGTAACCTTCTAGTCACTGTAGGACTCGATCCAAACTGCCCGATAAACAGCCCAGATTCATGTGACCACAGGGGATCGCTGCCAAACTAGGACAGGTCAATCAAGAAGCAACAACCGCTCATAGTGGCCTTCAAAATGATAAGAGACATCCAGAGTCCCAATCTTAATGATCAATATGATTCTCCAGCTAATTTAGCACGGAACCCATGAGAATTTCGTCCATATCTGGTTACTTATCTGTGTCGCAGCCATCTTCCTGGAACAAATCACTTTTAATAGTGCTACTTTGCTGGATGGCCAATTCGAGTATTTGAGAATTTATCTTTGTTTGTGTCACAGTTTGTTATTTGTTACCAAATAGGCTGATGAGTGGGTTGTATTCATTTCGAAATTATATCCCGCATACGACAGCGTCCCATAATATTGCGAAAAACGAAGACACCTGGCAGGAAAAATATAAAAGGCAACGCAACAAATCGACTTCCTGATTTGATTTAAGAAAAAAAACCAGAGAACATACACCACCGGCGTTCTCAAATGGAATCTTGAGATGTTGCGGCTACACAGACAAAATGCGTAACATCATATGCAACGACGTAATTGGATGTTCCATTGTGAGAAATAGACGGCAATAAACACGAACAGTTTCATGTCCACACGCAGCTTCTCGAGGAATGACCCTTTACAAACGGCCGGCTGCTACCACTGTGTTGCATAGTGATGTATACATAACGAAGTCTGTAACCCGTGAACTTAACAATGTTAAAAGCGCTAGATGCATAGATGTTCAGCAAGTAAATATCATTTAATAAAACAAGACCTGTATCTCCTCCCATTGATCAGGTTTTAACCAATACAAGCCCAGCAATAGAAAAGAAAATTGATTATATATTAATAGTTCTATTAATATATTCTACCAGGGCTCAATACTAAAATCAGCCTTTCAAACTATTACGTCGTGATACAGAAGCAGCTCGGGAACACGTAGCAAACCTGTGACCTTCGTTGTCAAAGAGCATCTTGGGAAAGAAACAACTCATCTGCCTTTCCCAATCAAGGTAGTCCTTCGGAAATTACATACAAAGGTATGAACCCACTTCCCGCAACTTTTGATTCTAAATCAGGAAACTAAATGGATTGTTCAAAAGGAATGTTCCTTGTAGGATATGTGGGGAGTTCATTGATAGCCAGATTCAGCTTTCCACGCGTTCCATATTTTGTAATCTTTTTTTCCTAATTTGGTTGGCATTGCAATATTATTTACCTGAAGCTTTAGTGTTGGTGTTTGTATGGCTGAGGATAAAATTCAGCATTTTAGACCAAATGTGTCTGTTCAGAAAGAAATAATGTGTTAATTTTCAGAGAAAATATCTTATCCATTTTTAGGTGATTTCGTTTTTATTTATAAAAATATATTTTTTATTGAAGTTTTTCTGGATCAACCCCAAAAAGTTGGCTCTGAACAATGATACAAGTTATAAGTGAATTCTAGTGTCAAATGCCACTTTATTGTGCGTTACAGTTTGAATCATTCAATGGGAAGTATCATGATTGATTGATGTTTAACACCATTCTCAAGGGTATTTCATCAGTAGACAGCGACTCTTATCACAACCATACAATGTGTAGTCACTTTAGTAGTTTTGCTGTTGGAAAGATAATGTTCCTCCAGTGCTAAGTATGACAGCATGCATATAATCTGAAAACATACTGCCCTTAGCCAGAGGGCTGGACAGTTTTAAAAGCCACACGAATTGAGTATAAAGGTTAATGTCTGAAAAGGGAAAATAAAGCGGGTACGGAGATATTAACATACACTTGGTTCACAAACGTGTAATTTCAACATATTTATATATGTGCCACAAAGTAAGTTATTAATGATTAAGAGTATCTCATAAAGATTATTGTATTTTCGTAAGTTTTGTTAATTCTTAATAAAACCAACTGATTTACATAATCGGACTGTTTTATTGACCGGCGCAGTCTAACATCCGATTTTTTTCCGAATTAAACCAATCAGATGTGCGAAACAGATTGCCGATATGGCCCTTTCACTTCTCAAATAATTGTCACTCTGATCTCGTTATCCTGCATTATTTGTGAAATTCTGCTAGCCAGTTCTTTTAGCACATATAACACGCTCAGGGGATATGCTGCCTAACGGAGACCTCAATTGTAACGCTAATAAACACACACACACACTTCTTCGTGGCATTTAAAATGATTAGATGCATCCGTGTCTCAGATGGCTGAGTGTAAGACCATTGGACCCACTTCAATGTCCTCGGTATAACAAGAGTATCTGGTCGATCTTACGCACATACAGGAATTATTCGGCTGGATGTAGATATAGCAGGGTGTTTTTTGGTTATCGTTCCGTTCTTCACCTTACACCGGTAATGCAGAGTGAAATACCAACGAGTACGACGTTCACCATTAATCAAAAAAATAAATATAACAATGTATTCATGAAAACAAGTCATTTTTGACGCAACGTCCACCCTACTCTATGCGACATGTAACATAATGTTGGCTAAATATACGGTAAAAATAATGTCTCTATTATAATTTGCACTGTCTTTAATATACTCGATTAAACGACGCCACTAATTAGAATGGCCGGTGCACTGCCGTTCAAATCCTGTCTATGTTAATACATTTCGTTTTATTTTTGTAAAATCTTTTTGATTCAATAACGAAGGTAAATTAAAAGCGTGTTTTGTTTCAACACGCAACAGGGAAATGACGGCAAGCTTGACATCATGTTCCGTTTTGGTTTTATGCTGGCCCGAGCTCAATATTATTAATTAAACTATCGCGCAGTGAAGTTAGAACATAATAATTTGCTCTCGTAATATGAACATGATAACCCATGAGACGCGAAGCTACACTTTCTGTTCCTCACTCGAACAATAGTTTATTTATTAAAACTTAATGTTGCAGCCTTCTCTTGATATTCATAGTGCAGTGGCCGTATTGTACCGTGCTAAACTGAAAACAACACAAACTTCGAATGAAGGAGCCGAATCTACAGAAACCACAGGTGTGTATGTTGAAGCGAACTCGTACATTATCTGAATCGTCACAGTTTGACGATAACAAGTGTACGTTCAGATAGTTTGGATTTACAGATTGATTGGTATTTAACGCCACATTCAGCGGCATTTCAGCTGAGTTGTGACGTGAACATTCCATATTGTAATATGTAAGTCAGGTTATGCTGATCAGTGTATCAATTGGCACAAAACACACTTTGATCTTGCTGACATGCGACGAAGAAATACCTAATCTGATGTTAGATCAAGAAATCTGCTTCAGACTAACCAATATTGTATCGACTTTTTATGCCTATTTCCTTTTCTCCTAATGAGAAAGCAGTTGTCTTCCAGCAATCAGGCCCATCCCAATTGAAACCAGACTTCCAGAGGACATGAAACGACAATGCCCTCAGCGTATCCCACCGGTTGAAACTATGTACATGATTTTGGATGAATATATTACGAGTCACTGTAGATGGGGACTGATATTCTGTTATATGCTACTAAATGCGTGTTAAGTTTTCACCTTTTTAGGCTTGCATGTTTACAAAAAATGCAGTTCGAACGAGTTTTCCTGATCCCAAATATATATTAAAATCGCTGCAAATAATAAAATGCCTCACATTTCGGCAGACATTACTGCATGGCCATTCATGTTGTCGTAGAACAAACCATATAGCAATACCACATTCACATATCTGGTTTACATTGTAGAAAGGAAATGGTGGGAGATCCACACGTATCCTTTTAAAAAAACATTTACTAGTTTTCTTCCCGTTTAAGATTATCAATTTAAAAAAGGCGTTTTGATCAGTCCGGACAATATTGAACTCAATATTTCTTTAAAAAATGGAAAAACCCAGATCCAGTTGACTATTTGCTCTAAAATGTATTAACAGTACATGTTAACCGTAACTGTGGTTGTTCATAATTGAATTCGCCTCTTCATGTGAGATTTTATTTTAACTGAATTTATTTACAACAGAAAACATTCAGAATACACGACTTCATGTTGCAGAAATTAATACAAGATCAAACACTATTTTTTTACGATGAACAGTTGCAGAGCGTATTTGGCACTTGATGTGCTTTATTTTTGTTATTTAGGTGCTGGTTGGTTCACAAACTTCCTGTTCCCTACTGCTCTCTTGGCGTCGGAACTCCAGGAAGCCGAATTGTTGTGGTGTTCTTTTTGTGTCGTTTAACTGTTTTGTGGTGTCTTTTGTGTTGTCTGTCGATTAGGGTGTTTCCCTTCGCCCATTGTGCTGGTATGCCGTCATATGAGTGAAATAGCCTTAGATACGGCAAAAACAAACAATCAAGCAAAACAATACATCCTTTCATAAATATATAGGTTTAACTTTTTCCTAATTAGACATAGGCCCTCTCAATATACACAGATAAATCCAAATCGGCTAATCCTCGCTAGTATGTTGTCGTCAATAGGCTCGGACGTGATAAGTAAATGAATATGCCTTAAATTCTCATATGGTGTCCGCCGGGAGTGTAGTTTTGCACAATGAACACATAAATAAACAAGGCGTCACTGAACGGAAGGCATATGTCTTTAGAATACGCAAAGTTGAATTTAGGATTGCATTGTGTTAGGGAGGCAAAACAAGTAAAAAACATGAAATATGTGTACATTGGCATTTGGCGGTGGTGATGTGCACAGTACATTAGATGATTTGCGTGTGCTGATTAACCTGTACAGACATTCACCGACTATGACAATATCTACGCTCATACCATTATGGTTATGACAGAGGGTATCAGTTTACATTTTGTTTACTGGCCGTTATACTCCACGGTGACACCTTAATGAGAGAGTTGGTAATCCATCAAATTTTCAGCGATATAATGGTGGATTAATATGTTCAGGAAATAAGAGCAATTTAATGAAACAACACCGACCCCCTATCCCGGATATCTGGTTAGACTACGCGGGATATAGCTTTTTGGAATAAATAATGTATCAAAATAGAGGCCGCTGACAGAGACGTATTGTATCAAAGGATTACTAATTTAGCCGTCAGAAGCTTGCTGTATTTAATGTGAAGAGGTCTCGCATAGATAACAATGAAGGCTGCTTAAAAGCATATTTCGATCGATTTTTTTTCTCGACAGGGATACAGAAATTAATACATGCAGGTAATTACGGCTGTATATAAATTATAAATATATTATCCAGAATAGCTTACCCTAAATGGTTTTAAGAATATGCCATATCGTACGACATACACAATTTATTATATTCAATTTTTAGGTTTTATTACATTGTGTGCTGACTAAAACTCGCCGTAGTACATCACACATACCATATATTTACTATATTAAGGTTGATAAAACATTATATTTTAAAATGTCTTGAATTCACATAATCTTACTTATTATCAGTATCAGTTGTTTGTCGTAGCGGGAAATTTCGTATATGTCCTTCAACTTCCAATAACACACTAGGATTGATGACACATTTCTGGATTACTGTTCCTTGGATGTCTACTGGTTTCCTCACAACACCTAATATTGAGCATGGGAATGTAACATCGGTGCATATTATGCAATACATATTTACCTTAATTTTATTTTAATCAAAAATCTGCGTATATTGTTTTTTATCAATTATTTTTATAAGTGTCTTGTCTCTTTTCATGGGGATAAATGTTTACAAAGAATACAGAACCACTGTATAAACAGAAGAATGCAGGCGCTGTAACTTTATCCTTTAACTTCATTTTCCGCTCGATTGAAAGGCAATCTGCCGTTAAGATTACGTTTTTGATTATCCGGGTCAAATTACTTTGGCGGAACGCCAACGTCTATACAGCCTGCAGCAACTTAACACAGTGGTACCCAAACGACCCTAAACAATAGAGCAACTCCGTTGAACGTAAAAACATCTGATTGCTTGACTTGTCAATTTGTTTTTCAGATCACAGCGAAATTTATAATCGATATATCATAACATCTATTTATTTATTGCTTATGAATAAGAATGGCTAAACATTACTTTGGCTCCCCATTTTCATTCAAGGATAAGCACAGATTTGAATATTATTTGTGATTATCACTCACTCTATTTGGTAATTACTGTAAAACTCAATTCCTGCCTCTTCTCGTAATATTTATATATGTTCAGATTACAGCTCCAGCATTTACTTATAATTCATGTATATTAAATATAAATCTATCTATGGATCATGCTATCTTAAAAACTTCCCTACCGAAAATATCGTCCATAATATAGTAAGTTCTGCAACAAGAATCTCTCTGAGCTAAGGGTTATCCAGAAGCAAATTTCTTGTGCTGTCTTTTTCTAAATGTATTGTAGTGGTGTCTTCTGTTAGGTTTATGGTACATGTAGTTTCCTTCACCCATTAAGCTGGGATGCCATTATTTGAGAAACATAACATTAAGTGCGGCCCAAAAGTATAACCAAACAAACCAAATCCATCGAGTACGTGTGTATGGCTTTACAAGGATATAGCTCGAGTGTGTTTTTTTGTTTTAGATGAGATTGTACTATTCATAGTAAATAATCAGTTATCTTGCTTTACCCGTTGCAATCTGGGAATGATTTCCAATTTTGGCAATTGCTTCCAAGCGGCCAAAAATCTGCTTTCTTGTTTTCCAACTTCTCAGTGTGGATAAAATCCTTTAGTAGTAAAATAAGAGCAAGCCGACGAACGTCAAAGTGGTGTCATATATAGTTAGTGCCCTTCATATGACATATCATGTGTGAGACAGATACCCCATAAAAATAGGCTGGTGAGGTCATTATCTTCAATCTTTCAACGTCAGCTGTCACATGATTATTTGGAATAAAAATATTCGGTTTGACCTATAATTTGAAGACTGGGTGATTCGCAAACAATATTCATAGATGTTCGCAAACAATAATCAACAGCTTCTGCAGGGGAATTATCTTGTGTATAGTGCCAAATACAATGTATATCATCTAAGGAACGTCAACATGTTCAACCAATATCTTATCAGCTCCAAATTCGAACATTTCAAAATAAAAATGTTGGTGATACATGTATAATCTTGTTACATTTGGTAGAGCACATGTGGGTAGTGTATAGTGTGTGTGTGGGTCACGTATTGTTATTACACTTTTTGTTGAAATGTGCTACCCTTGACAGCTATCCTTAAGCACTTGGTTAATCAATAATCAATCAATTAATTGTGTTCTTAAATGCAGCAAAAAGCTGCTGATTCGTCGACGTTTTTCATGTGAATTCAATGTGATCACTATTAGAACAAAACGACTCCCTTTAGAACTATGTGTTCAGTGTGTCGAGCAAGCTACCAAGTCCTGTTGGCAATATCGGATAGCTTGATTGTCTGTAAGACTAATAAGAGTCTGGTATGTTGCCGAATTTCTGAAATATTTTATTCACACTACGCTCATGTCTGATTTAAGCATTACAATTGGCATGAAAACATGTGGTTCACCTGGTTGAATGTATAGCATAGAAGACTAGAGTCGCATATTGTGCTCAGTAAATTTCGGTTATAATAAAGCACCTTTATTGGAACCAAAACATACAGAAACTATGTCTGGCTCAGTCATTCGGGCTGCTACTTCGTTCTTCTGTGTTAAAAGACCCAGGACAAGAACTAAATTACATGACAATTTCACATTTCACAAAGCCTGTACCATCTAGGTTAAAAGGCTGTATGGTTCGAGTTAACAACAATGCTGCCATACAAGACACTGGATAAACATTATAACGGACTTGAAGGGATTTTAGATTGTTCACGGACTGACTTGAAGGGATTTTAGATTGTTTAGAATGTGTTAGAGTAATTGTCTAATGTTAGAATATAGTGCTATCATAATTATACAATAAAAGTGAAATACGTTTGATCATGGCGATGAATCGATCAATTAACCAAGTCCTCGAACTTCAATGTAGCCAAAGGTCAAACCATTTCCAATGTTCCTAAAAACATCATCTAATGAAACGAATTGTTTATAGGCTTATCTTGCTTGCCGATGGGATAAAACTGTTCCGCATGGTAGGCACAGAATGAAATACATGACAGCACTCCTGAAATACAATACCCTGTCGTCCTTAAGTGATGAACTTGTACATTTATGGAATTCGATGTGGCCGGTAGATTTGCGTTTACGTCAGTGCATTTACGTTTAATGAAGGACTGTGCTATAAATAAAGTGGATCGTCTCCAATTCCCATACTGGTTTTCATAATAATCTAATGAACCAAGTGACAGGGTAATAAACAGCGAACTCAGAGGGCCAAATAGAATACTTGCAAATTAACATTAGATAAATTGTCCTATATAAAACAACTGGAAAGATGTTCCACAATATTCTGGTTAATCTGCTGTAGATTTGGCGATTTGTAAATTCATGAAAAAAAAAACAATTACGAGAGACGAAGTCCGTGATGAATTTATTGGTTACATCATTAACAAAAATACCAAATCAATTATTCCATTATCAATGTGTTCAAATGAAGATTTATTAAGAAGAATAATTGCATATGTTAGGGTTTTTATTCTAGAAAATTGACTATGAACAGTAATTAGTAGTTTGGTTGGTCATGGAACCTTTTCTAGAAGGGCTAAAACTAATCTTTTCGGCTGAATTGAAGTATGATCTACCATTATTCTTTGGCCAATTGGACATGACAGAGTTTAAAAGATTTTGTAATTGAATTGTTTCATTGCCTGTGGCAATTAATGCAGTATACATGTATGTAATATATGGGATATTATAACAGTCTAAAAACAGGGATGCAACCTTCAAATGACCATCCTCAATAGCCACCAATAGAATATGCCACCTTAACAAAATGAGAAATAGTAGGCTTAGTTTAAAACTTTGGTCCCTTTAAGGACGTGTTGCCTGGTTCATTAAGCCCCTTTGACTAATTTAGTGCGGCTGTGTCCGCTTACTTCTAACCTATTTGCGCCAATTTGATACCATCTCGAGACAGTTACATAGGTCGATAACCGCTCCACAATCCATTCACTGACCACTCCTACAAAGCCTATTGCCTTAGTCAACCTTTGTAAATATAGATTTGATCCCAGCCACGATATCGGCTTTAATCCCGGTACTCTACAAGCGATTTAACTTCCATTATCTTGAAATAATTTGGAATAGAAGAGAATATTAACTGTATTCAACAGGATTCGTTAGGTTTTGCCAGTATTTTTATTCACATTCCTTCTTCGCCAGACACCCTTAGTGCCATGCATGCTTCATGTACATGTAGATGATTGACTTTTGATATATGAGTAGGTTGGGAATCTATCTTGGGTTATCTGTAGCAAATTATATAGGACTTGACTCCGCTACCGTTATATCCTAAGTGCACATAGATTCATTTCTACCTGTATAAAAATGACTTTATTAAAATACATTTTGCCTCAGGCCTATGCATGAAAATCTACATTGGTAGCGGATAATAGGCCTTGGATATTACGAAAATGTTGACCTGGGTTCGTAGTATCGTAGAATTTTTTATTTAAGAATACTGTCACATCTCTGTGACAAATTTGGTACTGGTAGCGATATAGCCACGTAAACATAAACAACTGTTATAGCTTTCGTGTTATTTGGATGAGTCATCAACACTTAATGTTACATCTGTTTTATGACTTCACAAGTTGTACGGTTCACATAATTCAGATAGCATTCATTCAATTGCCTTTCAAATTTGGCTTAAGCAATGAACAAAAATGTTTTATATCTGTATTATACTGCCTGTGGCGACTGGCAGACTCAATATAAAATACATTCAACCTAAACATTTGTTAACAGAAAATAAAGGATTGAGATGAAAGTGAACAACATAAGAACTAAATAAAAGTTTTACATTTATTTATTCATAAATAGTTTATCTGAATGTTGACAAAAAGCCAAGAAAAAGCTTCTCGGTGTAGTTTTGTTTTGGTTTTGGAAGACTCGATTGGGGACTCATTGATCACATTGATAAGCATTCAAGAGATCTTTCTACAGTTAGTAAGGGTTGTAAGGACTTCGTTTATTCATGATGTACAATGTGATACCATCGGGCGACCCCATAACACTTTCGGGGTTTTAGTTGCCGTTGGGATCTTGGATTATTGACCCGGAGGGGAGCATTCACGAAACCACCAAGTGGCTCTTGGAACCACGTCTGAGGGTTTTACTTCTTAAGAAACTCCTGATGCACCACGTGAACTATTGTGCGAGACCAGTCGGTGACTGGCTATCGGCCACCGTAAACTCAGTATCCACGGGGAGCATTCAGGAGTAGCACTGAATCTCCACCATGACTATTGGAGGACTAAAGCTATTCAGGACAACATCATGCAAAGCCCTTGGCTCCTAGGCTAGTAGACCCTGGGGATCATTTATTGATGATTCATAATGTAGACAATTCTGGCGTCTAAAATGCGACCAGCGTATCACAATAGAGGATCAATGCAAAGATGAAATCATGGTCTATCTTGTAAAGCATTTCCCAGGGCAATTGAGTGACTGACATTTGTATTGCGAACTTTGAGTGAGTGGGATTTAAACTTTTGATTTACAGCAGCGGGTATTCGTGTAAATTAGCTCATGGAATGTAAGACAAAAAACAAGGAGCCTGTGCAATTCATATGAAGCTGTTTATTATATAATGCTGAGTGTATTGATCGCCTTGAATTCGACACCAAAAACAAATACCAAATAGCATCGTGTTCAATGACTTGTAAGATGGGATTACTTCTTGTCCAGGACCCAAGTTTTATCAGCAGTTGGTTCATAATTAATCATTCCAGGAATCTTTTATTAATCAGAACGGTCAGCATTAGCATGCTTGGCTAATGGGTTATATTTGATACTACTTATGATTATTTATAACGCGATGAACGTGTTATTTAGGCAATTACATGTATGTATCATTTGATAATTATGTTGGAATGATATACAGTTATAATTTTGGTCTACATGACTACTGTGGGTCTTTATAACTCTGTATATGCCGAATTAAAATTCATTAACTGTTATTAAATGACGACCATTACATTAACATACCTTATTAGTTGATATCCGAGTAACAAATCACTGTCATAAATGCACATCTGAGATAAAATCAAACGACATGTTTGACACAGGTCAAATCAAAGCAGAAAACGGAATAGTTGTCGGTGGTTGGTTGAAATTTTGCTAGCCGGTTTAAAGTTAGAGGCCACGGGTTACACAATGACCACCTGATACATTTCAGCCAATGGGTGATCAGAAAAACATCAAGTCGTAAAATAATATTATATAGACGTATTTGTATAATGACATCTATAACACAAACTACACTAACGAATGTATATCGAACATATCAGAAAAGTAGCTCATCGTTCATTAAGTTCGCCATTTTGCGTTACGTAAGATGCCTCCAGTTTCCATGGGACCTTGCATAGTAATTCGATTCGAGAAATATTTAAACAGTTATATCAACTGAAATTAGCTAGTCTACAATCATTAAAGTCACATTCAAAATTCCTACCATTGATTTGAAGCGGTTACGCTCGATATACAGATAAACCTGAAGCTACTTTCTGTACATAAATTTCCAGTTTCGTGACTTAGAAAATACAGATCTGCAGCCTTATATATAATTATTCAATATATGATATATACTTGGAAGCAAATCCACATAAAACGTTAAAACTATGTTCTACAGGTGAAACAGCATAAATTCGAGTATAAGTATATCCAAAGCCTTACTTAATAAACATTGCGTCATCGTTTGGATGTTAATAGTGTTGGATTAATAAGCAACTGGGGCCTCGCAGTTTATGAAGGATTACAGTTATTAGAACAACAAAAGCAGAATTGCAATTTAGCACTAGAGATGCAATGTATAACTAGAGAATCCACAATTGGTTAGTTAAAGTTACGATTTAAAATAACATATCCCGTTTAAATTGTGATATACACACAGTTGGATGATATATTAATGCGGAATCAATGGTATTTTATCCTATGAATAAAAGGTTTAAGAGCATTTACCAATCAAAAGTTACATGTATCTAGAAATAAATCCACTGAACCGTATTCTTACTTGTCCTAAATTGTTATAGAAAAAAAAAATCAATTACTAAAACAGAGGTGATGCACCGATGACAATTCGTAAATCTTTAATTGCCTTGACTCCATATTTGAAAATCCAGACTTTTCTTTAACAAATCTGTCTGATTTTCACGCCTATAGTTCATGCATCATACATAGAAAATTGTCTAATGAACACTTAGGTCTTTATTTATTACCCATATGAATTATGAGTTAGTAGGTACAGCAATATATATAATACCGTGTTTTACCTTAAGACATGTTGTTTCTCCGTACTTGACAGAAAATCCATTCTGACGTCAACCTTCTTAATTTAGTCTTCAGCCAGAACAATGTTTTTTTCATTTTCACTTTCACTAATTCTTAATTTACATGTAGATGGCGCAGTATGTTTACAAAAGGAGGTTTAGAGTTTGTTTGTAGTTGTTTACTAAGACAGAATACATGTACTTAACAGATTAGGTCTAAGACCATAAAGCATCAAAGAGGTTTTCAAAAAATGCATTCCGGAAAGTGGGGCGTTTCTTGGAGCAGCAAATATTAGAAACCTTATAAAATAAGACTTAAATCGGCAAACAAATGTGCCTTAGCAAACATTATTTTTAAAATGAGTGGTTCATCAGCCACATTAAGGCATCTAAAGCTAAGTTAAAGTATGTGTTCACCTGGTGTGTCGAGACATCTTGTCTCGATTCCTGTCCAGGGGCCCCTTTCACAAAGCGGTCTTAGGCTACGTTCAACGTAAATACCATAGCGACCAGTACTGGAGGCATTGTGTTGTCATGGTTGTTACGTTCAACTTAAGCTAAGATCGCTTTGTGAAACGGACCCCTGGAACCTTGGCGTCCGTGTCTGTTGTCAGTATTGTTGTGGGTGGTGACCTCCCCCCATTCCTGTAACAGTTCATGAATGAAATAACCTTAACTGCGATCAATCAACTTTTTGTCGATCAGAATATTCAGTAGTTGGTAATATTGAACTTCGTACAGCTGATTTTGCAAATGAAATTTCTTTTCTGCCAAGCTGTATTTCGTTGTACCACCTGATCCTAGTGTATATGGGGTTATTACGGCTAATGAGCCCAGTTTTGGTTTACACTTTTGTATTGGTGTTTGATGCTTTGCTTTAGAGTGTTTCACTTATATGACGGCGGTGTACTCGGATTGGACACACTGACGCAACCTTAACATGTGAAGTGCTTTGTTGGAACACCTCCAATGCTAAGTAAAGACAGGGTGACTATGCTTAGAGCATACTGCGGTAGCCAGATGGCTGTTTCTCACGTTAACTGCCGATAAGAATAGTTGTCACCTGATATATATCACCTGTTGTATACATCTAAATGGCATTATGACTGCTCACTCTCAGTTATAACACAATGCATATTTTATTCTAATATATCAGCCAACTACATGTTTGTTACGAAACTTTGTTGTGTCTATTGTTATTGTAATATAAAATAGGTTCTGCGTAAAGAGTACTCTGTATACATAGCAAATGCATCTAAGTGGTTTATTGTGATTGTATGTGATAAATTAAATTTGTATTCTTTTTTTAGTAGCTGGTAGCAAGGATGTTTCTGCTTTGGGTGCTGCGATCTAATAGCACATGCCTGGAAGCTTCATATTATACACGAGTAGATGTTATTTTTGATTTTGCCTGAATGAATTGCATGACATTTATCGTTTCGGCATTATTTACGTTGATCGTAATTGCTATTTGTCGTCGTACTCAAACTGGGAGTACCCATATGGCATGTAATGAGTCTAGCGGCTAGCAACCCTGTATTCAATATTAAATTGGTTTGAAAAGATTTCCGACAAATTCTGATTAAATGAAAAGGTTATTTGTGGGGAAACCCTCTCAGTCAGAGGCCCTTACTATGATGTTTGACCATCACAGCATAGTGAAGGAGAAAGCCGATACGTTACATCGCTACTCTATACTAATGGTCTGCGGCTAGTCTGCCCTCAATCCAAGACACACAGACACCGAATACCTTGGCAGACAAGACGTTATGACATTATGGGAAAATTCGAAACAACTTCTCATCGATTCTACACCAGACTATACATCATTTCGTACATCTAGAATTTCAAAATTACTGTCAAAAGTCTAATCTGATTTCCAGTCCGATAACTAAAATATAGACTTGTTCGTTTTGATATTTACTTAGGGTTGTGTTTGTTTACGACTTACTCGGATGCTTGTGTATGGCTTGTGTTTCTTACACAAATAGAGAGAGACTTAGGACAAGCCAGAGATAATGATCTCTCTTTGATGAGAAAAGTGAATTACTGAAGGATGTTATTGATCAGGAATTTGGATCAGAAAGGCTGTCAGGGTGTAGAACTAGCACTTGGGGAGGGTCACTGATAGTGTATAGAAGGGTCTAACGATCGCTGTCTTCCAGTCAGCGCAGTTCTCTCTTTCTCTCTCTTCCCTTCTCTCAGTTACATTTCCTTCCTATGTCCGTGGATTACCGCAGAACCCAAGAGCAGTCAGCCAGAAACAGGTAAGACGATCAACTCCCATAATGTCTCGCTTATGTTAAACTTCACGTGTGGTTGCAAATACGACAAGTGGTATATTTTAAATGGCTATCTAACGTGACATTAATACGTATTATGCGAAACTACTTTGCTAAATGTACTTTCACGAAATTTCGATTGTATTCATTCCCATACAAATCTGCCTGCTTATCTACATTGCTGTTTCTGTCTTTGTTTTGGAAAGAGTTTTGTTGGAGGAGTTGTTGTCTTTTGATCACCATAGCGACGGTTCTGTCATTGAATACTAGCACATTTACTTATATGTTTACTTAGGACAATGTGCACGTCAAAGCTCTACGTGTTTCAGTGTCCCTTGGTTAATATTTAAGTTGTGTGCTAACGATTTTTTCTACACAATAAATTTGAAATTTTGCATGGGAAAATAATCATATATTTTTAAAAAAATGAAGAATTGTTAAGTGTTGATCGATAATATCATTATGTTAAAGCGCCTAGTGCTCATCTAAACTCAAAACTGATTGAACTCACTGATTGTTTACATAGAAACATATGAATAGTTTATGAACAGAATGGGTTTATGGACTGTTGAAACGAAGTTCAGCTGAACAGTGTGTCTTATATATATATATATATATATATATATATACAATGTTGAACATGGATTTTAATTTGAAAATGAAATGGAGACTATCGCTATTGCTAAAAAGACAAAAAGAGTGCTTTCTAGTAAGAAAAAAAAGAACGCATATTGATGAAAGATTTAGAATATGTTACTAAACTAGATGTACATGTAGTACTGGAGTCGGCTTGTTCGATTCGTAAAATTGGGTAATGGCAGTAAGTGTTACATGATCCAAAAACTCTGTGCCCGGTATCATGCCACGGTTTGGGAAAAGTGATAGATTTACGGCAAGTTTGGTATGCTAGTTTAGATTTCAGGTCATGTTGATATTATGATAAAATCTAAAAAAAATGTTAACTTATGTTTTCATGTTTACGTTATTATTAAGTGTTATTTATATATTGTTTGCATTTTGCCATGCAAAATTATACACAAGGAGATATAAGTCAATACATTATAAAGGACGAACAAAGCAAATTCCCCTTATGTCAGTAAGATAGAAAAGAAACATTTGTCATATGATAAAACTGCAGGATAAAATTATGTCTCATGGTACAGGGAAAAATGCACATACGCCTTAAATGAATTATGCCATCAATTGAGGAGAAGGTTGTAATAGTCAGAAGGTCTTTCTAAGTCAAAATGACAATGAGTGGATAATCAACTATATCAAGTTGTCTTTGAAAATATTGTGTGTATATCTTCAAGTAGAAAATCTCCAAATCAAAAAAGGTCGACGAACAAATGTCGATTATTATTCGACACGTAAAATAAATAACATTTGGATTATTTGCACTTCGTGATTTGCATTGAAGTTGGTGTTTTGATTTGACAGTAAATCCTTCCAGGCTAACGTGTTTTCTACCACTCATGGTGTCTTGGGTCGCACCCATAGCTAAAGGGAACAGTCAAATTAGGAATCTGTATAACTACATAATTCTTCCACACGACTCCTATTTTAGCAGGCAAAGTATCAGTGAGAGGGGTGTAATGAAAGCTATAAATGTGGAATGAAAAATGGCCAGGCTGAACATTAACCACATTTAACACGCAATACTCCCATTTGGGCTATCTTTCAGTGTTCACTTTGCCTGCCATCGGATGCTCTCGCTCAACTGATCTGACCTCCGAAAGAGTCCATCACTCACTAAAACAAGCTGTGTTTTAGTACGTGCTAGTGCAGTGTAGCATGGTCACTCCTTCCATCTCCCCCTATATACCACACCTAAACCAGCTAGCATATGTTCCATGGTGAATTTTGACATGCCAGATTACATTATTTTCCCCAGAGAAGACAATATATGTAAATACCCTTTATCAAGGTGTATAACATAAACGAATCAATCAACCAATCAATAATACTACTTTGTATAGTTATAACGAGACAAAACTCTCTATCAAGTCCTTTTTGCCCTTCGTTAAGCACCTTGTGAATTTTTTCTGCCGCTTATGGATTTTCAATTTCAATGAAACGATATGTTTGACAACCTCAAGTGTCTATGCGATAGCAATCAGTAAATATTGATAAATTTATGCATTGTGAGAATAAGATTACCCAACCATAGTCTGTGTGATACGTTGACTATCACTCTCGTCCGTTTAACGGTTTAAAATAGTGTTTGAAATATCTAGTCAGAAGCTCGTAAATTTGACAATTTGCTGGCTGGAGAGATATTTATCGTATCACAGATTTCCGTTGGATAACCTCTGTGTATCAAGTATCTGATAGTTTATTCAAGACGCCAACGAACCTAATTTTTGCATTAAGTAAGGACATAAATCACTACATGCAAAAAACTGTTGTAATGATTTAGTTTCTTAAATGTTAATAGAACCGCACAGGGGTTCAGTTGGTTGGGCGTTGGACTGCTGAGTCCCCTTCACTGTACCCGGTATATGGTCGAATCCCGCTTAGAAAAACCGGTAGGCCTATAAGGGTAGTTTTCCGGATGTTGCATAGATCGCCTGTTGTTTTTTTTTTATATGAGGGTTCTCCTCCATTCTAGTTCAACATCGCCTATCTCCGGTATCTCCCGTCTCCTCTTTAGTGTAATGACAGGCCTTTTTTTTTTTTTAGCCCATTAGCGGTATATTTACCGCTGCAGGCAATACTTGTATCGTATGTAGATAAACATATCCTGTAGGACTTTAAGCGCATTCCGCGAAAATAGACAGGTACAGCAAAGAAAATGAAGAAATAAAATAGAACTATTTAGCATAACATTAGGTCGAAATGACCAGTGCAACAAGATAATCAAGTCACGTGTGAGAGTTTAAATTTCTTGATCGATTAATCAAGCCAGTCAAACTTCAGCAGCCTCTACATGACGTTCAATCTATATTCAAAATGCCTAGTCATTACACACAAGGTCCGTCACTGAAGTGAATCAATGGACCGTGTTATACAAATGGGTTCTCCCAGGCATTGCACTGCACCATACACCGGCACGTAAAGTCGTCATATAAGTTAAATATGGTTGAGTACGACGTTACCACAATCAAATAAATAAAGTTTCATATCAAACGTTTACGTAACACATTTGCATCACCACAACTTTGCACAATATTTTAAAGACAAACACGGACTAAATTTGGCTAACAACACAAATCCAACTTTGGAAGTATCTTTAATGGTCAGCCACTGCCATATTTGTGGGTTCAAACACGGTCAAATTCGTGCAATGCTTTTTCCATCATTGAATACCTAATTATTTTGTGATATTCAAACATCTATGAATGAGTTACAGTCCAAATTTGCTTACATCATATAAAATATTCCGTGTCGTTTTGTAGTATTATTCGCTTTCTAGGTCACCGCTTTGATTCTCGCGTACGTCTCAAACTTTACAAAAATCTTTATTAGGAATCTGTTCTCAAAGTGTCTTATTAGAAACAGCGAAAAGTCCATCTTACTATATGCGTTATTTGTTGCTCTTTCATGAATTACACAGGTGTATAAAGCCATTAGAAGACCATAAATCCTAATCCTTCGGACAAATGCACAGACTAATCGAAAATGTTGACTGCTTCTTTGGTGGATACTATAATGAATTTGTGTTCTCTGAAATGAGACAAATATGTAAACGACAGATGATCTTTGAGACTCTTGCAGTATGATCTAGCTGTTTGTTACCTATATAAAGAACTGAAATATAAAGCCATTAGAAGACCATAAATTCTAATCCTTCGGACAAATGCACAGACTAATCGAAAATGTTGACTGCTTCTTTGGTGGATACTATAATGAATTTGTGTTCTCTGAAATGAGACAAATATGTAAACGACAGATGATCTTTGAGACTCTTGCAGTATGATCTAGCTGTTTGTTACCTATACAAAGAACTGAAATATAAAGCCATTAGAAGACCATAAATTCTAATCCTTCGGACAAATGCACAGACTAATCGGAAATGTTCACTGCTTCTTTGGTGGATATTATAATGAATTTGTGTTCTCTGAAATGAGACAAATATGTAAACGACAGATGGTCTTTGAGACACTTGCAGTATGATCTAGCTATTTGTTACCTATATAAAGTACTGACAAATATTTGTGTTGCTAAACACTTTGCTGTAACGTTTATTCATACTCAAGTCTGTTTCAGATTACATTACACGAATGCGTGTTTTCTAGGTTCAGCCAAATCAAATGAAAAGCGGGTATCATTTGCTTTGTAGAGTTAATAGTATCACTTATGGAATAATTAATAATAAATCGGCCTCAAATATCCTGAATAATTCACTAACCGACTTAATAATTGCATTCATTAATTAAATGAAATATTGATTGGCAGAATCATGTACAATAAACGCCCAGGACAAGGAAAAAAAACAGAAAGCAGTTGAGGGACAGAAGAAGGAATCGCACAATGTCGCAATTTATGTTTGTTGCATGGATTATCGTCCTGTGCACATGCGCCGGAGTGACTTAAACACATTACACACTAGTATAGCTGAAAATGTGTTAAATAATCACAGCTCATTATAATGGAAATAATTC